>PVKN010009900.1:0-23245 GCA_004027915.1 Capromys pilorides
GAGACAGGATCTCCTTATGCAGATCAGGCTGGCCTTAAGCTCACTTTTGTAGCCCAGGATAGTCTCAAACTTGCAATGATCTTCCTGCCTCAGCCTCCCAAGTGCTGGGATTACAAGCATGTGCCACCGTGCTCAGCTGGACTGCTCCAATTCTGAGACACTCCTCTAGTCCAAGCATCATCCAGAGCGACCATGTTCATCCCCTGATCTCTAAAAGTACCTCCACATGACCAGGGTCCATGATCTCCTGCTCTATATAATGATCTGTTTGACCCTGATAACTTTTGAAATCTGATGAAATCACAGGATTAGGTGATGAGGCAACAGAGTGCTATGGAGTTATTTTTAATTCCTATAGGTTTGCATTTTACATAACCTGCCAGATGTGAGTAATATGCCCAGAATTACAATATAGACTGTGCTAATGAAGTTCTAGCCCCACAGTGCATCCATAGCTGGTGGGAAGTTAGACAGTGGGCCGTACACCCCTGCCTCGTGTAATGAAGCTGAAATGCCAAAATCTTAGGGCTGTAACTGATGATGAGCAGTGACAAGACAAGGTCAGTTTCAGACACTAGGATCTTCCCCTTCACTGCCTCCTCAGTTAAGGAAGAATTTTCCTGGTTTTTAATCAGCAACATCTTTAGGAAAAGGGATCACCATCATCATCAAGATCCAGAGAGACAAAATGACTTTGTAATCCAGACCCTGGATTAGTGCTCGAAGGCCCACCAAGTCCCAGCACAGAACTGGGGGCTCAAGTGTTACAATGCAGTATCTCCAAAACCAGGGTCAGCACATCTCATAGCCTTGCATTGGGGATCCCCAAGTGAAGGGCTCCAGCCTCCTTAAGAGCAGGGCCACATTGCTGTGGGCAGCACTTCCTGCTCAGAAGTGCCCTAATCCCACCCCACCATAAGTGCCACCCCATCCAAGATCTCAGGGAGGGCTCACCTTCCCAGGAGGAGCAGTGGAGACTTGCACTCCGCCAAAGCCAACTGAACTCAGAGACTCAAGAGTAAAGTGAACAGGCAGACATTGAAGAAGGAAGCCTGCAAACAGGGTTGAATCAAGAAGAATTCTCCACACATCGCCAGTCCCAGTGGACACTTGGTGACGTCCCCTGTTCTGTGTAGAACAGAAAGGCATTCAGCTGCAATCTTGCATGGAAAAACACAAGGCTGGCACATCACGTGGAAGGCAATGACAACGAGAAGAGTAACAAAGGCCATTGAGATCTTGAGTCCTTAAAATATCAATGTGATTTCCTGCTTTTTCCCCTTGTTTATAAAGGACAGAGTGGGGGACTAAGTCTAGGCTTGGGTCTTGTTTTGCAAGACTGCACTCAAAGTGTATGTATTGCACTTATTTCCACTGAAATGTCTTCAGAGTGTGACATGCTTCGGGTCAGTTCTTTAATTCCAGAAATTGAAACTGCTGGGGAAGTGGTGGCAGAGAGTAAGACAAACTTAGCACCAAAGGCTAGCACAACTGCGCACCCAGGCTGCATCTAACCATGGAAGTAACTCCAGGAAGCATCCAATTTCTGCACAGTGAAGATGGGGCGATGAGGTGGTGGCTGTCTGCTTTCCTCAGGTGGTTTCTACAGTCAATGCATCTGCAGGAAAAACCAGGTGTCTGTGGCAGAGTGGGCTCTCAGGAATATTTAGGAAATGAACTGAGAGGCCATGGAGGCTCCTCTGTCCTTGAGGTGGCTGAAAAACTGAGTAGCTGGACTCCCCTGTGCCCCCCAGGTCACCTTAGCTTGAGAGATCAAGAGCTGGGAAATGGGACTTAAGGGGTTCAGAGCTGGGAAGTCATTCATGAAGCCTCAGCATCTACATCATCGGGGTCTTCCTGGCTATTGTTCAGAGCTCGTTTTCCTGCACCTGTGGATGGTCCAGGCCCTGCAGGGGTGCCCTGCATTGACCTTTTCTGCTCACAACCTCTTCTCCTGGGGAGGGAAGAGCCATGCAATCTGCAGAAAACTGGGGTTGCTGCTGAGAAGCAACGCACAGGGCGGCCTTGAGTTCAGCTGGCAGTTTGTTCGCTTAGTTGGATTGTAAAAGATCTCCCCACACACTCTCCTGGAGCTCCCATCAGGACAGAGTGTCAGGACAGGACTCTGACATTCTCCTGGGGCTTCTATCCTGGCGAAAAGCTATGATACTTACCTGGGAAACTCAGATCTGACCTGCTGGCTGCACTGATTACAGTGACCTGGCTCTGTGTGGTCTCAGCCCTCCAAGGGATTCCAAGAGAAGCCAGATGTGTGGGTGCTTCCTGGAACACCACCTTGTGCCATGGGAGGTCATCTCCAAGCTGAGGACTTGGCTTCTCGAAGCATGACACGTATTCCTCTGCCAGGTTCCCATAAGACCAGCCTGAACACTTCTCAGGCAAGGAAGACCCACTCTGCCTGTGAATGTGGACCCAGAATCTTCCGATATTTATGAGAAGCTCTCTTCTGGGATACAAACACCTCTTCCCTCATCCCTCCATCAATTTACTTACTGGATGTTTACTGAGTACCTGTCATGTGCCAGGTACCATGCAGATAATTGAGAATAAGATTGACAGCTTCGGGATTTTTTTTAAAAAATTGATTTATTTGCTTGATACAGGGTCTCACTATGCAGTTCAGACTAGTAGTGATCCTCCTGTCTCAGCCTCCCTAGCACTAGGATTATAGGCATGTGGCACCATGTCCAGTTTTAGTGGCCAGCAAACCACACCCAGGGGGCCCAGGGCTGGCAAGGCATGAGGTACCAGGAATCGAACTCAGGTGGTCCTTGTACTTTTCAGACAAGTGCTTAGACCACCAAGCTATCTTCCCAAGCTGGCAATTTCTGGGTTTTGATGAATGTCCTCCCTCTTAAAAAAAAAAAAAATTGTAAAAAGTGTACAAAAAGATTAAAAATAGGGAAAAAAAATCTTATAGACTGGGCGTGGTGGCACACTGCTGTAATCCCAGCTCTTGGGAGGCTGTAAACAGGCAGATCACTATGAATCCAATCTAGTATTAAGACCCTGAATACCCTGCAGACCCTTCCCCCAATGAAATAAAATAAAATAAAAATAGGATTCCTCAATAAAGAACAACTGGAGGCTGATAAAGAAAATGAGGTAGCAGTCCTTGCAATAAAGAGGACTGGCACCCTGCTACCCCAGGAAAGACAGCAGAGGTGAGGGCCCTAGGCATGCAGAGTGGCGCGTGTGAGAGCAGCATGCCCCCCACCCTGATCCTGTGGTCCTCAGGTTTTTGGTCCAAGGCCCCTGTGTAATTCTGTATTCAGTGCCTCATAGGAATTTTGTTTTGGAGGATTATAGACACAGTACTCCAAATTAAAACAGAAACATTTAATATTGCCAATTGGCTGATTTCTTTATTAAAAATAAAAATATATTTATTTTAAAAATCCATTACCTATTAATATAAATGATACAGTTCTTTATTTAAAAAAATAACCACTGTGTCCATTGTCCAAGGACAAAGTATCGGCAGTTGTCATTTCATGTTTGGACATCTTCCTAGTGCCTGTCTTATCCACAAGGGCACTCGGCACACTTGGACGATTTTTTGCTGATGTGTTTGAAGATAATTCAGCCTTGCAGATAGCGTAGCTGGTGAAGAGAGACCTCTGGGACTCTTCAGAGGTTGAGCGTCCTTTGTGGGGCGTGGGGCTCCAGGGGTTAAGCAGGTTGTGCCGTGGGGAGGAGCTGAGCACCTCCTATGGGACAGCACAGCACCATCTGACTTCAGACACAGACCATGGGACTTCAGAAAACAGGCTGCAGAGGAGGAGAGGAAAATGTGGGCCCACACCAGCCTGGAGAAAGTGGCCATACTCTGCTGAGGTCCTACTGTGGTCTCAGACAGTGATGAATCAGGTGTAAGAGCCCAAGAAGAGCAGACGAGTCCAAGACGTCCCTGAAGGGCAGGACAAAGCTTCTGACCTTACATTTCTTCCTGGAGATCGACTGAAAATTCAGCACATACCGCCATGTCCCCGGATGTGGCCAGCCCATCAGTGAGGTATCAGCTTCTTTCTCTAGATTTCCATGAGCTCCTACTATCCCTGGACAAACAGTCAGCTTAGAACATAAGAGCATCTGCCTGGGACAGATCCCAGGATGAGGAAATCATGGGCAAAGACAGGGCCTGGAAGGAATGCAGAGGACCTGGTATCCCCTACAAAGTCTGCCTCTAGGTTTACACACACTGTATGTCTGACTCCTTTTAGTGTATGTGTACAGGACATCATAGCTGCATTCACTTTGGGCACTGGTATATGGATGTGGTGTATCTTGATCATTCATAATCCACTGTCTCTTAGAGACATGGGTCGGAACCTATGTTCCAGTCCAGTATGAACAGCATAGCAAATGTGAGCATCTGCTAGATGGTCTCTCTGGCATTACTAAGCACTGTGAATGATTGGCTCAGGCCCCTGGACGCCTGAAGCAGCCCACCTGGTCAGGTCACACATCCAAAGCAGAGGCACCTCATGCTGCCCCCTTCCAAGTCCCCCAAACCCCAGCCCCATGCCCAGGGGCCACAAGACACCACTACAGACTCTAACTAAACTGCTTCAATTTCATGTTCTGCTACCATGCTCCCGATATTATGATGAAATTTCACTAATACCAGGGAGGAAACATTTTTGTGTTTAGTACATACATTCATGTGGGTGTTTTTTGGTTTTTCTTTTTGGAGGGGGAAAAGGGTCTACAGGGTGTTCAAGGTCTCCCTGCTAGATCAGATTAGTAGTGACCCACCTGTTTAACAGTCTCCCAAGAGCTGGGATTACAGGCGCATACCACCACACCCAGTCTCAAATGTGGTCTCAGCATGCCCTAGGGGCAAGGCCAACATAGCTGGCCTGGGGATCGACCCCTGGTCCCTGTGCCTGCTTGCAGATGTTTTAATCTGCTGAGCTATTTGGCTGGCCCTAAAGTTGAGAAGGATATTTTTGTTGTTTTTTTTTGTTTTCTGTTTATTTTTGCTTGTTTGTTTGTTTTGTTTCCTGAGGGTTTTTTTTTTTTTTTTTTGGGGGGGGGGGTGTTTGTTTGTTTGTTTTGGCTGGCTTAAGCTGCCTTAAGGGTGGGTCTGGGAATCAAACCTCTATCCCCTGTGCCTGACTAGATGGCCCATGCTGACACTTAAACCACTGAGCTAACCTGCAAGCCCCAAAATGTAGTATTACTTTTTTTTTTGGTTGTGCTGGGGATCAGTGTAGGTGTTTTGATATAAGAAGGGAGTGCACATGCATGTGTGTGTGTGTGCATGAGTGTATTCAGAAGAATTACACTAGTAAATAGCATATTTATTTATAATGTACACATTTCATTCAGAAATAGGTAGGCTTGCAATTAAGTATTATTAAATCAGCCTCTAAAGGATATTTTAATTTCAATATTTGATATTTTAATGGAGACATGAGCAAATGTATACATATTATCGACTCTAAGGGAAAATATTAAATATATATATAATATAGATGGGATAATTTGAGGACATTTTAGAATGCTCTTAACTTGCTCATAAGAATAGGAATAAGAGCAAAGAACGATGCACTCAATAAATGAACATCTGAGTCATCTTTGGGGAAAGCCGTTAGAAACGAAGACCGCCTTCCAGAACTTTGTGTACAAGATAAATAGGAAGTTGCCTTAGACAAAGCAGCTGTGTTTGAAGGAACGTGTTTGTGTGGCCTTCAGTGGCAGATACCCCCAGGAGCAATTCTGACTTTTGGAGATGTATTTTTAGCTGTCTGTTAGGTGTTCGGTCCCTCCCCTCCCTCCAGAACTATTTTTAATTTTCTGAGTGTGCTTCCCTCTGCCACCCATTCCCGTGCTTGCTGCCCGCTCCCTTTCCTGGGGGCCAAGCTGGCTTCCTCTCTTTGCAGCTCATCAATACAGAACTGATTTGGAGCCGCGCTGTATAATAATAAGGCTTTCAGCAGGCAGCCCCACGCTTGCCTCATAATTAACGCCTGATGGTTGTGTTGACGGCAAATGAAAGAAAATGGCTTTGTTCTCCCTTCCCTGGGCTTGATTGTGGGTTCTCGCTCTCACCTGAATTCGACCCATTCTGCATTGTAGCTGTGACTGCCGGAGTGCCAGTAATTGCAGCCCTGGAAGATGACATTTCCACAGCAAGCTCTGTACAGCTCCAGAGGGAGCCGAGAGAGCCGGGAGCCAGGAGCTCATCAAAGACAGATGTAGGAGAAGCCTGTGCAGAAGTACGAGTCCAGGACCAGATGCCTTCCCGAAGCTGCTCTGACGTCCGCTGTTACCTGTGGGGCTGCGCCTACATCAGCTTTGCTTGAAGGCCGAGGTCTGGAGATTGGGTCCTGAGAGACGAAGTGCTAGTCACCTCCGAGAACCCTTTGAAAGGAAATTCTTAGACTGTTTCTCAAGAGGAACATCTGAAACCAATAAAACCAAACGAAAGTAAACTCCCTACAGAACCTGATGTGATGCACATTACTTTATTTATCTAGTTGCTTAAAATGTATACAACTCTTAGCTGTCTTCATCAGATCCTCGCTGATAACCATGCTATTCATTGATTTCAACAACAGAACTGGTCAGCACCCTTGGGTTCACATACTTGGCCCCAGTATTTGGACATGGAAAGGGATCAAGATCACTATGTTCAAAAAGAACAGTGGAAACTACTTGGGCATCCTCCAAATGCCTCAGTGAAAACATACTATTATTCCTATTATTTGATCTTAGAGACACTATCTCATTTTATACTCCAAACTGAGCTGAAGCTCGCAGCAACTTCATCTCTACCTCCTGAGTGCTGGGGCTACAGGTGTGAGCCACCATCCCTAGCATAACATCAGTGTATAGCATAAAAATTGATCCATACTACAGGTGCTAACGCTCAATTATAACACAAGTTGATAGCACTACAGAATTAGAATTGAAGGGTTCATTGTATTATTCTATATCAGCCTATTAATTATAGATTTTTGATTCTGGTCTTGGCCAAATCTTTTGGATAACTAACACACTTTAAGCAGGAAAAGCCCAGGGATCTTGCCGTGTTGGAAGGAAAGGCAGGAAAGAGGGCAGACATGGGGTAACCCCCTACATCTGCCAGGTAGGTGTGCCCACTGGGATGGCCTCAGCTTCCTGTCTCTCATTGTAGGCACCAATCAGATGGGTGAATTCACTGGCACATGTACACTTTATTATGAGCTACCCATTTTGGAGTACAGCTATTAAAATAACAAGGAGGCAAGAAAGCAGAACAGTGTGCTGCATGGCTAGAGCACTTTAACTGAGCAACATGTGATATGTAGGTGTTACGCACATGCGAGGTGCTAGTGCTGCTTCTGTCTGTACTGTGCTATCAGTGTGCTGTTCCTGTGCATCCAATGGTCCTTTTATAAGGAAGTGTGTGGAAGACTGTGCACACCAGGCACTGCTGGGCACAGCCAGGAAAGCATTGTGGGTACTCACAGGGGTTGCCTGCTGGGCACAGGGAGACCTGCCACATGGGGGCACTTGTGGGTGCTTCTGCTGACAAGCCTCGCAGCCACCAGGTACCAACACCAAGTGCATGCGTCCAAATAGACAGAATGATGAACGAGGCCCTGGGGTGGCCAGCCCTACCCAGCATGGCCCAGCTCTGCACGGGGCATGCTGTGCCACAGTGGATCTCTATGCAGAGCCCAGCAGAAGACCTTTGTGTGGCTGTATGCTGCAAGGACCCTAGTGAGATGGCTGCAGACTTCAGGACTCCTGGTGTACAGGGAGCTGCACTATGCTAGCCGCAGGCCAGTCCTGTGAATAGAGCTGGGTGGGGGCAGGACATTCACCTCAGGAAGGGCACTAAGCTACCCACTCCCAGCTAGGAATCCATGGCTGTTTGTCAGGAGGGGTATCTTAGTTACTCTTCTCTTCGTTGCTGGGACAAATACCTGACACTCAAAATGAGGAAAGGACAGGTTTATTTAACTCACAATTCATGGAGGTTTCAGTCCATACTCAGCTGGCTCCAAGGCAGAGAAGTGCATGGCAGAAAGCAACCTTTCGTGGTGGTGGCAAAAGCAAGAGCAAAGGGAGAGAGAGCAGCTCAAGCAGCTAACTTCTCTTCCTCCCTTACACTGAAATGCAAATCACCTGCCCCAGGGGAGGTGCAGCACCCACACCCACAATAATCAATCACAAATTACAGAAGCCATCCCATGACTGCATGAGGCTTTGGGGGGACAGCTGTACATAAACCATAACAAGGAACTAGGGGTTTGCTATCTCTCCCAAAGATTCTCTGTCAGGACATCTCAGAGTGGGCAAACTGCAATGCAGAGCATTCTTGTTTGGAGACTTTTCTGTTGATAAAACCCTTCTCATCCATGAAAGAATCCCACGTTTAGAAAAGCTTTTATGTCTATGCCTTTGCCATATCAGCTTGCCATTTTGAAATTGATATGTGTAAATGCAGCTTTGCAAAAAAATCAAAATGATCAGGCAGAAGCCCTAGGACCCTTCTTCACCCAGCCTTTTCTGACCTTCGCTGGTCACGCCTGACCTTGGCTGCCCCAGCTGGGGACACAGATGCCCTACCTTTATTTCTCTTTCCATTCACCTTTTCTCACACAACTTGGCTCCTGAAAAATATTCATTACCTTGTTTAGCATCATTGGCAATTACATATCTTGATAACATTGAAACAGTATAATTTTACCGGTGACTCTTCCACACTAGCAGTCAAAATACTTCTCTCTTACAGGCTGTGTGACCTACAAGGGGTTTCCTTTTATATTGCTAGAGAAGACTTAAAAAGAAAACACATTTTAATATGGGGTTCTAGGTGAGTAGTTTAGTCCTGGGCTTCATCTCTCCTCCTCCCCACCCTCCACCCCCTCCTTTTTCCCCTTCCACCTCCTCCTCCTCCTCTTCATGCCTGACATCTCAGTTCCACATGAATTCAAAAGGTATTCATTTTCCATACAGGGAGGGTACAGTTGAGTTGGTAGGGCCAATTGCCTGCCTTCTTTGTGCCTGTCTGTCTGTCTGTCTGTCTGTCTGTCTGTCTGTCTGTCTGTCTGTCTTTCTCTCTTTCTGTCTGACTGCCTGTCTGTCTTTCTGTCTCTGTCTCTTTGTCTCTCTGTTTTCTGTTTCTATCTCCCTCTGCTCGCTCTCTCTCTTTCTCTCTCTCTCTCTCTCCCATCCCTCCCTTCCCCTCCCTCCCTCCCTCCCTCTCTTCCCCCTTTCTTTCTCTCAATCTTTTTCTCTAGGAAAAAAGCTGGAGGTAACAATGACCAGATGTGGTTGTAGGGTTTGTCTCTCCATGCCAGTCCTGGTCATCTTCCTCCTAGATTTGTCTCGCCATACCCCTGTCCTCCACCTTCACTCTATATCCAGATTCCCTTCCTGCACTAGCCTGACCCTCCCTCATCCAAGGGTAGAGCACAAACCCACAATGGGGGCTCTGTGCTGCTGGGTGACACGTACACTCACCACGCACAGTCTGACATGCAGCGCCCCTTTGCTGCTCCCTCTCCTGGAGCCATTTCTAGACTTCTCATCTGAGGGTACAGGAACTTCTCCACACACCACCCTCACTATCCTGAGGAACTCCAGCCCCAAGCCCAACCCTGTGCCCATCTCCCCAGCTCCTCCACATGCCTTCTGATGTGATGGTCTTATACCTTCCATGCATGCGTCCTACCATGTGCTGAGCTGGGAATCACCACTCTTTTATCCCATTTTGATTTCCAAATCTCTGGTCCTTCCAAAGGGAGAAATGCACAACCAGCACTGTGCGGAGGCAGCAGCGTGGCCTTGCAGGCCAGCCCAAAGCCCTGCTGGTGCCACCAGGCTGCACCTTGATGCTCCTGGGCAGCGCAGGATTGCAACCTCTTGCCCTCCTTGCATCCTTCACGGTCACATTCTGGCTTCCTCTGGGGAATAGAGGAGGTCAAAGTGAGCCTGTGTGAGCAAGACACACAGACAGGCAGACAGACAGACAGCTGTAAAGTGCAACAGCTGAGCCACACTGACTCAACCACTCTCCCTGCTCCAGAGAAAGCGAACATCTTTCAAATCAGTAGCAACTTAGAGTATCAGCTAGCCCGAGATCACTGCACTTGATGAAGGCAAATTCTTTTAAAAACAATGCTCAAAGACATGGGTTTCTGGTGCAGGATAGAGTGAGTATGGGTTTAACAATCCAGGCTTCTGGAGGAAGCCTCCTCAAGCTCCTTAAGTGAGTCCCGTGACAGGGCTGCTGCTCTTGGGCCGGGGTCCACAGAAACCAGCAGGGTCAGGCCTGGGCACACAGGGAGTCCTGCCGTGGACGTTAAAGCTTGGAGCCCCGAGGAGCTGGTAACAGGAGCAGCAGCACCCGCACGGGGCTCCTGAGAGCCAATCCCAGCTCTGTGCGCCTGGGCAAGTGACCTTCCTGCAAATCAGTTTCTCTCTGAACATGGGGCTGATCGTACTCTCTTGTCTGCTCTCAGGCTTGTCTTGAGGCTGGGTTGAAGGCATTAGCCTGAGAGGCCGGTGATGTGGAAGTTCTGTATGGCACAGGATGCAGTTAGCTGGAAGATTGTGCAGCGCCCATTTCTGCAGGCCACGCCTCTGCAACAGCTCTGCAAAGGAAGCAGCTAAGAGCTCAGAGAATGGGCAGCGCCACCTGGTCCTTGGCCCAGTGCCCCCAAAGACAAAGCCACAGACTCCACCAGAGTGAATGTCCTGAGTGTGCACGGGCACTGTTGTTAGGATTTTCTGCCTGAAAGGCACGGCTTTCATTTAAGTTGAATTAATACCATATTTAGGTCCCAGGATGCAATCATAACCCCTGACAGATAGCGCTTTATCTGTATGCTAAAAGTGGCCTTCGGCTGTGGTTCTGATTCTCTACCCAACTATTCCTTGCAGATTTTGTGGAGTTCAGTGAGCTATCAATAACGCAATCCAGGAAGTGGTTGTGTCGCAGAAACTGCTGAGTTATGCACATTCTTTTGAGGGCGTGCACACACCCAGGTGTGCGCATGTGCAGGGCCACCTGCATGGTGGCATTACCCTGCTCAAGTGCACACATCCAGCACACCCAGCTTCCCACAGTCTTGGGCCCTTACTGCATTCAGGTGTTTGGGTTGGTTTCCTTTTTTTTTTCCCTTGGTACCAGGGATTGAACTCAGGACCTTGCACTTGCAAGGTAGGTGCTTATTCCATTGAGTTATATCCCTGGCCCTGTTGGTTTCTTTTTGAAAAATAATTTGTATTTTTCCAATTGATCTATAAATAGCCACAAGTACTTAATGCCCACCAAATACTCTTCTGGTACTGTAAAGAATTCAAAAAATAACAAAGGTCTGCATTGTGGAAGAAATCATAGCCTATTATTATTAACTGATTCTTTTAACAAAGATGTGAAGGTGGGCAGATATGATTGTACCCTCAAGGTATTCACTGTCCACAGGTGTGGTCGGTACATCTGTGAGGCCAGTATGCTGGGAGGCTGAGGCAGGAGGACCTCAAGTTGGAGCCTAGCCTGAACAACTTAGCCACTTAGCAACTGTCTCAAAATAAAGAAGGGGTGCATAGCTCATTGTGTAGATTTTAGGTTCAATCCCCATAACCCCCGCAAAAAAAGGAAGAAGGAAAGGAAAGGGGAAAAGAGAAACAAGAGGAGGAGAGGAGAGGGGATGAAAGGGGAGAGGAACAGATGGGAGAGGAGAGGAGGGAGAAAAGACAGACTCACAGTCTTTGTTACTGCATCAGGAGCAGAGCAGGGAAGACCGCGGGCATCTGGCTGACTCTGCAGGTATAGCAGAAGCTCTGTCAGAGCACGCAGCTTGTGCCCTTTGAAGGAACCTGTGGCCTGATGCAGGGCTGGCTGGAAGATGGCTGCAGTCATACTTCAGAAGCCACTGGCCGCTGTCGAAAGGTTGGAATGACCCTGAAAGTCATTGCCTGGAAAAACCTGTGGAGACTATGTCCTGGGATCCCGGATGAGGGAAGCCCACCTGCGTTCCCTGGACACAGAGAGTGTGCTGTCATAAGCCAGGGCAGCAGTGCTGAGCCAGGAGAACTGAGAGAGGTCTCACCACCATGCTTTGAAGATCTTGGCCAAGGAGCAAGGTTTTCACTTTGTCTTTGCCTCTTTCTTCCTCAGACTCGGTTTTCTCACCTGTGAAGTGGACTTGGTTCTTCTGTTTGCTTTACACATTCATGTGTGAGACTATGTTTGCCTTTAAATGTGATGAGCATAAGGAGCTGAGAAGATGACCCTAACTGCTGTTGCTGTGCTGGTTCACACCAATGGCAGAAGCCTTTTAGAGTGCTTTCCCACTGTGTGGAAATGAGCGAGATGGTTCAGGAAGGCAGGCAGGGACAGTGCCAGGGAGACAGCTGGGAGCTGTTGGGATTGGGGTGGAGGGGTCTCAGGGAAAGAGAGGCCAGCGCTCCAAGTGTCTGAATCCTGAGACTGGGAGCAAACTGGATGCTGATCGTGGGAAGCTGCGGTTTCCATGCAGTGCAGAGCAATTGGTTCTCAGACCACGGAGGCTACCAGTAGGCCATTGGCACACCTCCAGGCAGCGGCATGGGGCAAGCGTGCAGGTGCCATCTAGATTCACCTGTCCCAGATCAAGCAGGCCTGTGAGACATGAATTGCAGACATTAAAATATTGCTCATTGGGGGCTGGGGAGATAGCTCAGGGGCACAACTGCCTGGCTGTCAAGGGCAAGGTCCTGAGTTTGATCCCTGGTTCTGAAAAAAAAAAAAAAAAATTGCTCTTTGGCTGAAGCTTATCTTCACACTTGCCAGGCTGCTGGCAAAACAGTCGCTGTCCTGAGTGCCTGCTGCCAATACTGTGTCCATAGGGATGAATTCTCCCTCTCCAGCACAGGTCACAGGCTCCAGTGCGTCCTGGAGTGACAGAGCACCTGTTGACAGGTGACACCTACAGCCTCTGCCCACATGAACAAAGGACATCACGTCTTGGCCGAGCACCCATCCTATTTTGCCTTAATTGTCTCCTTTTTAATTGCTTTGATATCATTTTGCTTAATCTGGAAGATTTTTTTTTTTTTAATGAGCTAAAGGATCTAATTGGGTCTCAATGTGATTTCCTCTTTGCGGTGTTCATCAGCATGTAAACATTAAGCATCTTGACACCATCTTGAACGACATGGTGTGATGGTACAGGGTTTGGTGGTGAAGTGATTATCATCTGCTTTGCCATTATGAAGTTTTAATCTCCATTTGTTAATTATTCCTTACAGTAATGGGGACATACCTTTTAAACATGTCAACAGATACATGAACTTTCCGTTTCATTTCAGTATATTTTGTTGCATGAACATTATCTGAATTTGCTTTGGAAATAAAAGACTAAACAATTAGAAGAATAAAAAGGAAACAGTAGAAGTCTTTCTAGTCCTCAGAATCCTGCTCTTGGGCTGGGGAGACAGCTCATCCATCTAAGCACCTACCTAGCAGATACAAGGACCTGGGTTTGATCCCTGGTACTGCATACCATGCTGACCCTGGAATCCCTGACATATGGTGCAGCCACTGAAACCTGGTGTGGAGTCACATGCCAGTAATCCTAGTGTTGGGGAGGCTAAGACAGGAGGATCACAGTAAGTTTGAGCTGTGTAGCGGGACCCTATACCAAATAAATAAATTTTAAAAATAAATAAATAAAAAATAAAATAAATAAATAAATAAATAAATATTTTTTAAAATTAAAAATAATAAATAAAACACACAGCAAGAGGCCCTTGAGCGCTAAAACATGAAAACAAGGAGAATGTTAACATTTCCTCCATTCTTCTGATTTCCTGCTATTTCTTCCGAAAGCCTCTTCATTTATTTACTTCTATGGATGCTTCCTCTTCCTTATCTATGTCATCATCTAAATGTTCTGAAAGTGATCATTTGTTCTTTTCTGAAAAGCTAGAAGGTAAACATGGTCTGCATTTTGTCACCAACTAGAGCTGAGCTGTCCTCCCTCAAGCGTGTCCTAAAAGCAAAGAATGGCAACCCTAGCAGAGGTCACAGAGGAGGCTCACTGTGTGGACCTTTCCACTCCATCCTGGGTGATCTAAGAATCCACCAGTCAGTCAGGAAGAGGGCCTAGCAGCAGAGAGGAGCTGAGGTGCCCCGACCATGCTGAGCTCCAGTGTCCTCAGGACTCGCTTCCCAAGGCCCCCTAGGATCCTCATCCTGTCTCCAGTGACTAGGGCATTGCCTCTCTTTCCTGTGCCTGTGACAAGCACAGTGTCAGGCAGTTCTCTGGCTCTGATTACTTCTTGCTGCAAGCCTCAGGAAGAGGCACTGTCAAAACACATCCCTCATCTAACTGATCTCACACAGAACTTTTCAGGGGGAAAAAAGAATTTCCCCTGATAGCAGATACTGCAGACACGATTAAGGTCACCCCACAAGCATAGCTATGCATGATTTTGGCAAAATATAGCTAAACAAAAGGGCTTTATAGCAATAAGAAACCTGAGGAAGCCAGAATGGCAGGGCCAGATGCACATAATGCAAGGTGCTAACCACCTGTCCCTGTCCCCTGAACACCTTCTTTCTGCTCTAGAGCCTGGGCATGGGGGACAATCTGTTCAATCAATAACACCCGATTAAAAGAACTGTGGTATTATGTCACAATCAGTAATATCAAATGTATATGTGAAACGCCATCCTGTAATCGACTGAGGAAGCAGGGGCCAGTCTCAGAAAGTTAAAGTAAAGGAGGACAGATTGCAGCTAAACACAAGCACACCTCCACCAATCTTTGTACCAGAAATGAGGGATAGTGAGGGGAGAAACTGGCACATGTGCGTTGACCCTCGTCTATGCCCTGCTAGACCTCAGTCTCTGAACTCTGTGCTCAGTGACAAGACAGGAGGGAGAAGGGATTGTTGTCCTGGCTGGGTGGCCTTTGGTATGTGAAAATTAAGTGCACAAATCAATTTTATATACAGAAACAATTAGAATTGGAAAAAGCTGCAAGAATTCTTTACATTTAAATTGTGTGTATGCGTGCATATGTGTGTGTGAATAGTTGCATATGTATGTAAAGGAGTGTGTTGGGTACTGGTAGACAAGCAAAGGCTACAAAACATGCCTTTCCACTTAAATAGCTGTGTAGTGCTGTAGAGAAACCCCTATCATAATTTTTATTAAAACCTTAATACATCTAAAATCATTACAAAATGACTCCATGCTCATGATCCTAGACTTAGACACAGAACAAATATACTAAGTCCCATTCACATTTTCAACCTTGATTTTATAAGGCAATTTAAAGTCCTCTTACTTCCCTGTCCACAGTTCCAGATTATTCTGTTCTTTATGTGTCTGTTTCAAGACATTCTTATTAAGGGGAATAATAAAAACAGTTCTTCTCATCCAGCAAGGGCTGCCATGTATTTCTGGGAAGTCGTGCATTAGCCTGTCTGGAGCCCCACTTGCTAAGCGCAATGAATAGCGTCTCTATGGCTGGGGACTCCGCAGGAAGAGAAGTCGAGGACAAGATCTTTTAGAGGATTTATGGCGATGCTGCCGCTTGTGGCTGAGGGTAGGCAGCACGGAGAGCCCCTGAGGGTCTCTTCATTCCCAGACACACTCCACTGCTGCCCATTAACACCTCGGCTGTTATTGCCACAGACTGGATTTAATGAGCTTCTGAATGTGGAGGCTTGCATCAGAAACAAAAGCTTCCCCCACCACCGAGGCGCCTAGCTCTCCTCACTCGAGGTCTGATTTTCTAGTTCGTTTTTTAAAACAATGAAGTCTCTCTTGGACAGTATTCTTTGCAATAATCTGTTAGAAGAGTCAATAGCTTCGAATGTGGAGGCAGTGTCACAGACAATTTTGATAGAATGTTGACAAATAAATTCTAAATTTCCACTCATGGAGACAATTTCTCTTGTTGTTGTCCTGCTAAGATAAGACTGAGCTGATGTTTGGAAATACCTTGGCATCAACAGGCTATATTTTGTTATGAATGAAATTATATTTTTCCCAAGAAATAGTTAAACATTTCAAATATTCCTCACTTATTACATTGTTTCCTAATTGCATCAAAGTATGGGAGAAGGCAATAATTGTATAAATTGGCTGGTAATTGGTCAATCTAAATATTAAGTGCACTTAGTCTTACCTTCAAACCCAGACATGTATTTAAAACTGTTAAAGAGCTTAGATTTCAAAGTAAATTAACTAAATGTTTAAAGGCAGTTCTCCTTATCCATTAGAAGCTTTCAAATCAAGGATCATCCCTGAGCAAAGCGATTTGCACATCTTTTTTAATGTGTGGTTACCTATCTCGAAGAGAAAGTCTTTGTTGGAAGAGTAGGTAGGCAAAGAGGAGAGGCGCGTGGTCTCCTCTTCAGTTAATGACTATGTCCTTGTTGTTCTGCCCTTCAGAAGATGCACCTGAAGGAGACCTGGTGAGATCCATCCAGAGGCCACGGTCAGACCTTGTGAAGGAAGGTGCAGCACAGTTTCCGAGAGCACCCCGAAGGCGCATCCAGAGAGCTCAGGTACAAACTATCCAGCACTCAGCCTTGGGAACTGGGGACCAGAGTCGATTCTGTGCTGCTTTTTTATCTGCTGCTCTGAGAAGCTGCTCTTCAGTGCCTGGTGTTTTGTGGATTCTGGAAGGCAGTAAAAAGGCCGCTCTGCACCCTCTCCACCCAGACAGTGTGCGCTAAAAAGAGCCATTTGCAGTTAAAGTAGATGACGCATATATTGTTCTCGCTAGTAAAGGTATATAGGGCAGGAACGACAGGCATCTCCCTGTGGGCGCTGAGAGAAGTCCTGGGGCGGTTGGTGGCGAGAGGAGAGCAGTAACCCTCCAACGTAGTGCTGCTTTTAGAGTCATGCAGACAGGATTCACGCTCACAGAAGCAGCAGCTGGTTGGGCACAATCACAAATTCTGGTTGGGAGGAATGGGGGTGGAGAAGGCTGGCACGTAACGAGCGATCGCTGCCTGGCAGCGCATGTTTACAGGGCTGGAGGACGACGGGACTGTGACGGGGCCCAGAGCTTGCCAAGTTCAACTCGGAACGTGTGCACGCAAGTGAGTCAGAGGCCTGGTGTCAGCCTCCCTGCGCCCACACTCAGGAGGCATTTTACACATGATCCTTCACCAGAAGGAAAGGCAACAGAGTCCCGAAGGCATGGTGGTTTCTCAGAGTGCTTTATAAGGAAAACTCTGCCCTGCGTCCCAGGGTTCACTGCACAATCGTAATTTGTCTGTCTGCCGATTGCCCCATTTGCGTGTCTGATAATAGAGCAGCATCCTACTCCCCAGAAATCAAGGCCCAGGATCGTCTCCCATCTGCTGCAGCTCTGGGGGTGCTGCCATCGTAAGAGCTTTATGAACTGCTGTAATAGGTCACAGTTGTTCTCATTATTTTCTCGTCTACACCCTACTCGTTTCCCCTCAAGAAACCCATGCACTCATTGGTTGGGTTTGGAGGAAGCATTATGTTTAATTGTACACTTCCCTGCAGTTTAAAAAAAAAAAAGAAAGGAAGGAAAACAAAAGAAGCTACTCATTGGGTATTAACCCCTGCCTAGCTTTCAAATCAATTTGCTTCTGAATTTTTAGTGTTTTGTGCATACAGGAAAGAGGCCTTGTTCTATGGGACCTCATTGAGTTTCAGTAATTGTATTGTTTAATGAAATACTTTCTGTGAATCTAATTTTTGAATGCAACTTTGAATTGGCACTTCTAAGGCAAGTTCACCAGTCATATTTAAATTGGGATTCTCCACGTAATTTAACGTAAAGCATTTCAATACAAACCTTGTCACAAATTAAACAAAGCAACAACAAAGGAAAATAAGCTAGTTCTGGGCAAAGCTGGCTCGTTCTTTCTAGGGGGAGCAAGTGATATAATTTGGAGATGCCTGTGTCTTCCTGACTTGAACTTGCAGCTTCCAGATGCCTAGCCACTTCTATAGCCTGTGTGATCATGCCTAGCTTGGTGTAGGGTAAGGCGACCCCGTAGTCTCTCTGGTCCTGGAGACCCAATCAGAAAACAATTCCAGCAGGAAGGGGAGCCAGCACTTGCATTCCACATGGATAATGTCCCTGGGCTCTCACTAGCACCATGATGTGTCACTGTCAGGGTTACAGTGACATGGCGATCAACAAAAGACAGGGGGCCCTTCCTTTCACACTCTATGGCCAGGATAGCTAAACTCCTCTCTCATTCTTCAAAGATTAGTATCCTTGGAGGATGACCTGTTTATTTCTGGTATATGTGTCATAAATATGTCAGTCTGTGGGTGACAAAATTATTATAACCAACATGTAAGGTGCAATTAATAGATTAGAATTTCAAAATGAGAATGTGGATAGTGTTATAGCATTAACTTCTGGGAATAAAGTAAACCTTCACACTCATGTGTACATCTATACAATGGTAATTTGTGAATAATCATTTTGTGCAGATCAGGTTGGGGTGTGTGGAAAGAATCAGTCCTACGGTTTTATTTTAGAGGGTGATATGGGAGCTGGTCGAAACTTTAGGAGGGTGGACCTGGCGGGATGTCTCCAGGCCCCAGGAGGTGCCATTGACAGGACAGTGGGACCCAGCCCCCTCCTCTTCCTGTTCACATCCTGTCTATGAGGAAAGTTGATGTCCTCTGCTGTGTTCTGCCATATTATGACACCTCCTCACAGGCCCCATCAGTCATAGGCTAGCACCTCCAAGATTAAGCTGAAATAGAATTTCCTCTTCATAAGTTTATTACCTCAAGTATTTGTTATGGATATGTAAGGTGAATTAAGATAACCAGATTCTACCCACAGGGTCTCTGTACCAAAGATTCATGGATGCCATCACTGTGTGAAGTGAGCCAACAATGTGAACGAACACACCATGCTTTTCAGTAAAGCTTTATTTACAAAATGGGCCACAAGTGGCTTTGGTTCATAGGCTCAAGAGGCCAAACCATAGTAAAAATCTAAATTCAGAGTTCGTAAATAGCCACAAATATTTTTCTTAAGGAGGACTATGCCCCTTGCTCTCAGATTTTATCACTGGCAGATTGTGACAGCTAACTTTTAGCTATATCAACTTGATTGGCTTTGGATCTGCCAGGGAAGGTGGTGGTGCACACTTCTGGGTATGTCTGGGTGGTCATAGAGGGAGAGCTTGGGGTCTGTCTGGTCCCTCTCATTCCTCTCTGGCCCTGCTCCCCTGCTCTGCTTCCTGGCTACCAAGAATCGCGCAGCTTTACACCCCGCCCCATCCCCCACCCCCACCCCCGTACCTACACCTTGGAGCTCGCTGACCACAGACTGAATCCCCTGAAACCATGATGCATACAAAACTTTCCTCTTTACCTTGTGCATGTTAGGTATTACATCCCAGTAACAGGAAATCTGACTGATACATACACAGGTATACCTCGGACCAGAGGCCCTCCCTAGACTCTGGACTTATACCTAGTTTCCCAAATACTCTCTAAGCACAAAACAAAACTAGAGGAATATTAAGAATAAAACACCAGACATAAAAGAAAACAATTTCAAATTATAGTGTATTACACACCAGAAGTTTAATCACAGGGTTAACTTTGGAAAAAACTTTAACAATGCTACAGATTATTGGTAAAGGCAATTTTATGAATGCTGCCAATGTTTAATCTGACTTAGGATGTGAGTCTACAGTCAAACACAGGAGCACTGATTAACTTGTTCCAGGACTAGCAGGGCTCACCCTTGTCAGGTGGTTTCAGAGCAAATCAGAGGGGAAGGAACTTAGAGAAGCCCCACACGGTGTGGTCCTGGAGCATCATCCTGGTAGGTCAGTGAGGAGTGGTCCTCTGGCCCTGCACTAGTTTGATATCAAGTCAAAATGTGGGCTTCAAAGTAGAAGCAGCAAGTACAGGGAACAGAGCCCATTCTACCAGACAATCTATATGGATCTTGAAATCTGAGCCTCAGCACCGCCTCTAGCTACAGGCTATACGAATATCATCTTAATAAGACTATCCCAAGGGTTAGATGAGATAAGGCACATAAATCCCTGAGTTTAGACCTTGAAATGCAGAGTGAGGTTAAAATTGCCAGTCATTCATGGAGGTGCCCATTCCCATTCAGAGGGAAGCTGCCCTGGCCAGTGGCACCAGATGGAGTGCTGGGTTCTCAGGCCAGTCCAGGACTGAGTGTGGCGGTCTTCGGTGGGTCTTATTTCCATGACTTCTGAGAAGTAGCAACTCTTGGCAAAGAGAGTCCCCAGCCAGAAGATGCCCCAGCACCTGCCTCTGCACCTGGGAAGGATGCTTAGCTGAGCACACTCCGTCTCAGCCCGCTGGCACATCCCTGCCTCCTGTCCTCCCTAGTGGGCACCTAAGGCATGGGGTCTTGCAGGATTGAACGTGCAGTTTGCAGAGATAAAGTTGTCACTTGTGAAGTGACTTGTCATAAAGATTCTTAAGCATGAAAAACAGGTCGCAGGACTTTCTGTATTGTGTCCCAACATGCACATAATAAGTATTGTACTCAGGGTCACAGGTGGTAGAAACACATGTTTCTCAGTTCCCACTACTATGTGTCACCTGATTTCCTCATGTGTCACATGTATCACTTCTCCAGAGGACCATGTTGTGTCCCTTGCGCCCTCTGCCTGGCACCTCCTGTAGTTCCCACGCTCAACTTCCTTAGCTTAGCTCCATAGGCCCCCACAGAGCATCAGACTCAAGTCTACACTCTGTAATCCTGCTGACTGAAGGTCCCTGTGTTCTTGAGAGTTTCTGACAAAATGGATTCTTCCAGCTGTAAGTCCAAGGAGAAGATTTTAGCTATAACTAAATGCAATAAATGCTTATTTTTTCTTTTAACAAAAGCCATTGTTAAGTAAATTATTCCAAATGTCATTCACATACAAAAGTGCATTCTGTGAACTTATATAATAATATTTTCAAGTCAGCTACTTCAAGCATTAATCAGAATGTACAGTGATTATTTTTAAAACTTTGTTATAATAAAAGACACTTTGCCTTGAGTCCCTCTCAGACTCCTTTGCCTTGCTTTGAGCACTCTCATCCAATCATCCTTTCTGAAGCAGCTCTAAAGGTCCTCTCTCCTTAGTGTCTTTAGAGAATGTGATCAATAATATAGTGAATGCTGCTGGAAAGACAGGTTCATAAAAACATGGCACTGTGTCCTTACCCACCTTAGTCATCAATCTGGCATTGCTTGCCTTCTGGATCTTCCCCAAAGCCAGACCACTAAAGGGAGACATTTTGAATCAGCTGAGCACGTCGAGGCACCCAGTGCAGTGCAGCTAACGGGCCCTTAGGAAAGAGGACTCCAGAGCTGCTGCAGAAAGAGGCAAGGACGATGGGGTGAGCGCGCTCCAAGTGAGGGGAGGGGGTGGATTTGAGAGGGATTTGTGGCAATGAGTCTCTTATTACAATAATTTTTTTCAAATTTAAACATTGATCATATTTTTCAATAACAACTTGTATGTGCCAGATACAGATACAAAAATGGGATCACAGCTCTGCTAAAAAGCTGCTTATGTTAAACCATTTAACAGGAGGAGTATGTATATTTTTAAAACTAGCAACCCTGTGAAAAAAGAGCTATAGAAGTAGTGTGTGTGGAATAATGAACTATAGTGCAACCCAAAAGGGCAGAAGCCAGGTATTTCTGGAGAAAGCCTGAGGGCTGTGGAAAGCAGCTCCAGGCCGTCATCCACAGAGGTGGCCTCAGGGAAGCCAGCACTTGAAGGGGACAGGAACAGAAAGGACAGGTTCTGAGGCAAGGAGGGACCATTTACAAGTTTAAGCAAAGAGGATACAGGATCTAGTTTTCTTGTTACTAGGATTGTGTGAAGCAGCAGGTGGAGAGGCTCCTGCTGGGGCAGGAGGGGCTGGGGTGGGTCCAGGAGACTCTGTGGAGGGGTAGCGGGGGAGGACAGGAAAGTGAAGGAGTGGGCAGGCCAGGCCCCGTAGAGGGTTGAGAAGGTGTGCACGTATGTCACAGAGATTCAGGGTGGGGACACAGTTCTTGGGAAAGTGGCTGGGACTTCAGCCTGACCACAGGAGCTGAGCAGCCACTTCTGGCAGCTCGGTCTTGACATCTGTGACCTAGAGGTAGTGTTTCCCACCTCACGGGGCTGTGGAGGATTCCGCAGGATGATGTGCGTATAGCTCCAGGGTCGTCTGGCAGCTCAACTCTAAGCTCCCCTTATCCTCATTGTTATTCATGAAGAACCAAGACACACTTGCTTTGCTGTAAAAGACCCAGGCAGCAGTCGTCTGATTTACATCTGTCCTGTACTTTCTGTCATTCTAATCAAAGCGCCTTGCTTATGATGCCACTGTGTGAGAAATGAAGCGGCGCTCTCCACACCCAGGCAGGCAATCTCGGGATATTATGTGAAAGAGAAACGAAAGATACAGACAGAGCAGGAGTGAAGCTTTGGGCGCACACAGGAATATTTGCCTGTATCTGCATAGCAATGCAAGGAGAGACAAGAAGCAGCAGGAAGCAGCCATGTGTGCAGAAAGGGCAGGGAAAAAGGCATTTGTCATTGTTTTTGTCTATTCATTTATTGATTTGTTTCTTTATGTTTCAACCATGCGTGTGCTTCTTATGCAAAAAGTGAAAGCTAGAAGAAAACCAAGTGTTTTCAAATATCAAGAAGTCATCAAATTGGGCCCCAAGGGCCCCTGGTGTCAGGCAGGAAAGGCCCTATGTATTCACTTAACGCTGCAAGGGAGGAAACAGGGTCCACAGTTTCACCGGCTTCCGTGCAGCTGCAGAGTTGGTGGAACCAGAGAAAGGCAAGTCTGGATTCGAACCTGAGCCCTGAAGCTCCCCATGTCCATGTTCCCTGCTAGGATGCCTTTGGCGCTGCTTGCAGAAGCTGCTTGACATGCGAGGAAGGAGGCAGGAAACAAAGAGGAGGGATTGCACCAGGGTACTAGAAACTAAGGAAGAAAATAATGATTTGAGGAGAAAATAAACAAAAGAAGGAAGGGAAATTCTCCCCTAGATAACATCTACATATAATCACAGTTACCTTTTAATTACTTCAGTTTTCCCGTGATTTTTTTAATATTGTATACGTGGTCTTTTTTCTGAAACTGTTTCACTTGAATCTTGATTTACAAAATATGAGATAGAGATTATTTCATCTCTTATTTTATAATAGAGTTTAATTGAAAGGTCAAAGTCTCAGAATTCTTTAAAGAAAGTGTTTTGAATATCAGAGTCAAGGAAGAGCT
>PVKN010009901.1:0-23250 GCA_004027915.1 Capromys pilorides
ATTCAGTGGAGAAAGGGAAGTGGCTTGAGAAAGGGAACTGTGGGAAGAAGGTGAGCACTGAAGGGAATTGTGGGAAGAAGGTGAGCATTGAAGGGAATTGTGGGAAGAAGGCAAGCACTGTGAGGTGGGCTGGGTAGGAGGCCTGCATTCACTTCCGCCATATTCAGAAAGGATATGCAGAGGAAGTAATTTGCATTACGCTATTGGGATAGCATCTAATGTTTTCGGGGTCTGGTGCTTCAGCTCTGATATGTAATCTTTCAAGCCCCAGGAAGGCATAGCCTCAGTCTTGAGGCTCATTCCCAGCTGACAGCATTGGCTCTTCATCCTGTCTCGACCCGGCTGATAGTGGAGAGCAGCAGGTGTGGGTTATCAGGGAAACACAGGCTCCACGTTCAAAAATTACCACCAGCACCTCGGCTACACCAATGTACACTGCTTAAGGCCAACTGAAAGGAAAACAAGAAGTCCTAGCCAGCTCTGTACATTTCAATATGAGGAAAGAGGGTCAGGCTCAGCCAAAATGGAGACAGTCACTCTTCTTTCAAGGGAAGCTGCTCAGGTGGTCCTCCACAACAGGCCACCTGTGGCATGACCCCCTCTCGCCTCTCCTGGCCCTCACTCACTCCCATCTCTGGTGGCATTTATGTACCTTAAAACAGAGGGCAGGGAACCCCTCACAAAGCCATTTGCTTTCTCCACGTTGCCTGTGCTCTGTAACCGTTTGGTGAATGTGTAACCCACTGACAGATTGTTTTAAAATTAACATATCCTTTTTTTTTTTCCCCTGGGGGGACAAGTTTGGGAATCATCTGCCATGACAACACCATCAATTACCTTGACTTCTTGAGAGCACTGGAGAACAGCAAGGCAGGGAGACCGCAGCCAAAAGAGAAAGAAGAGGGCGCGCCGACCGACTTCACCACGCTGAGCCCAGAGGCAGTGGTGAGGCACATCCAGCAGGCGGTCAGCACCGCGCAGCTGGCCCTGGTGCAGGTACGGCCGCATGCTTCACTGCAGGGCCACTCTCGGCTCACGCAGGCCTCCACTGCCCTCCCTGCAGGCCGTATCTCCATGTCTGGCTGGTCCCAGCCAGACTGTTTGTGTGAACAGCTGAGCACACATGCTTGCTCTGTAAAGCACCCCGCTTCTGCCTGGTGTGTGTTCTCAGGGACCCAAGTGCCCACGGTGCAGAAGGTTCTTTGGGTGGGTGACACCCAGGGCTTCCAGCAGAGACTAACAGGGGCCTCTGGGTGACAGCTGCTCACACATCTGTGAGCTTTCAGCATGGCCAAGCACTGGCCCTGGAAGGTGAGAGACGCAAGGTGGCCATGAAGAGGATGAGCCAGCGGGCTCTGCTGAGCAGTGACTGCTCCGTGAAGGTGGCCAGGAGGCCGGGTCCCCGTGGAGGCTGTCACTTTGCAGCTTACATCCGTGTGGCACTCGGGAGGTTGCCACTCGCCAGTGTGTGTGGCGTGGTGCTACAGACCGGGCCAGTGTACCTGGAGACAGTGCTCTCGGACCGGTCCATGGGAGGGAGGGCTGTGCTCCAGGGCAGACTGAGCCCAGGGTCTTGTGTGACAGAGCTGGGCGCACAGGCAGGAAGGACAGGGGTGTGTCCCAAACCTTTTTCAAATCTAGGAGGCTCCAAAAGTGAAAACCCCAAAGACCTTTGAGATATGCTTTCATTCTCCTAATTTTTTTGTTTTTCCTTTTTTTTTTTTTTTTTTTTTTTTTTTTTTTTTTTTTTTTTGAAGTAGGGTCTCACTGTGTAGTGCAGCTGACCTTTAACTTGCTATGTCACCCAGGCTGCCCTCGAACTCATGGTGATCCTCCTACCTCAGCCTCCTTAGTGCTGGGATTACAGGTTTGCACCACAATGCCCGACTCCTGATGTATTAAGAGGCTGGACTTTAGTCTCTGGCTTTTCAAAGACACCTCCCCGCACCCCCCAGGCCAGGAGGCCTTTACAGGACTCTTCCAGGTGGGCTGGGACAGCAAAGGGCCTCCAGGGAGAATGCCACTCCCACTCCTGAGATACGGAAGTGTTTTGGGAGCCGTATACCGTGTGGGGGAGGCAGGGTGTGAGGGACTTCCATGGTGAAGAGCAGAGAGACGGGCAGGGCCTCCAGCCTGTGAGACACGCGGGAACGTGGCCTCAGTCCCAGACAGCACACTGGGAGCGTCCAGGTGTCCTCTCTGCGGGTTAACATCTTTATGTCCTCACTGTTCATCTAAACAAGGAGTCGTATGAGTGCATGTGGCCCTCAGGAAACCCCATGAACGCAGGGGCCACCAGTGTCCCAAAGCTGCCCTGCTCAGTGGCCTTGCAAACCTAGCAGACTCAGGCATCCCCAGGGACTGGAAGTGGACGGAATGCCGGTGGCACAGCCCTGTCCAAGGCGGCTCCTCTATGGCTGGCAGCTGGGCCCAAAGCCCCAGCTGTTGCCAGGTCTCATCACTTCCAGGAGCTCCGCAGTCTCCTGATTTCTAGATGTCAACACATCCTTCTGGGCTCTCAAATGGAAGCCAGAAAAATCCACCCCCAGCACGGCTGTGTCCCCATAACCTACAGTGGCCCCGGTGGAGCTGGGAGGTTCCAGTGGGATAGCATGGTACTCCAGTGAGAGCTGGAGGTGGGCTGTGGGGAGATGGTACCAGGCCAGGAGCGGGAAAGCAGCCACCAACATCTCAGGATGGCCCTCAGAGGGGACACAAGACACAGGTGCCTTGCGACCAGCCAGTGCCTCGTGGTTAGGGAGCAGCTTACAAATTCCAAGCATTTTCACAACTGATTAGTGGCAGCCAGGATCTAGCACAGTAAGACCAGGAGCATAACACCCTGTTAGGTCAGCAGGACGCTGTGGAGGCTGTTCCCATGGAATCTCCAAAGTCTTGTGCAACACGCTCCTTGGCTTACCACGTATGGGGTGGGTGAGCTGGGTAATGAACCTAGGACCCTCAGGTCATGAACGACATCCCAAGCCCTTTTTAACTTTAAATTTTTTTTAAAATTCTGGCACAGTGTCAGTCAGCTGCCCAGGGATGGTAGGCATGTGCCTGCACATTCATTTTTATGATCATTCTTAGGACGCCTAGAGAATCTGCCCAGCATGTGCTGAGTACCTAAAACTGCACTTTCCAGAACAATCTGTAAGGCTCAGTCGTCCTCTGAGTTCTTCCACCCTTATAGCAAAGAAGCTGAGGTCCAGAGAGGTCAAGGACAGACTATGGGAGGAACAGCCTGGGTTCAAAGCTCAGTGCCTGACCCCAAGACCCTGGGACTCCCACTGACCACCGCTGTGTCCTGTTACTGCAGGAAAAGTATAGTTCTGAAGCTGTCTGGTAGTACCGTGGTTCACAACCTCAGTTTGTGCCACGGTACTGGTTGAACAGAGCTACCACTGCATAGCTTCACAGCTTCATAGCTTCACCACGCCCTGGGGTGTGCTGCCCTAACCTGGAAAGAGGATGAACCTTGCAGGAATATAGTTTGGGGTTTGCAGGGACATTAAATTCTTTCTTTAAAAAAAAAAAGGTCTTCCTCTACCACTTCAGATTTCCTAGTGCAATAAAAATGAATGATTTTGTTTCGACAGATGGGAAAAAAATGTGCTTTCTTTTTATAGCGCAGTTTTGCACATTCTCAGTTCGACTATCTGTGAGGTTGGATTCACAGGACGGCCCCAGCCGCTCCCAGCCAAGCAGGGCAGTGGGGCCTGCTCGAGAGGCTGTGGTTCGTGAGGCTGGGTCACAGCCTCAGTGGAGCAGCCTGGGCTGGGGGTGAGGACTCACTTGGGACCCTGCCCCTCGACACTGCCGAGTCAGCCCGGCCCGGCCCTCAGGCACTCTGGAATCTCCCATCCAGGCACTGTGCAGAAGGCCAAGAGGCCCTGAGCAAAAGCAGGTTGCTCTCCTGTCCTTGGTGAGCAGAATCTGGGGAGCCAGAAGAGGAGGTGCCAGCCTGGGCCCCCTTCACCTTCCCCTTGGCCTCACAGGGACAAATGAATCAACTTCCGGCCTGAGTGCTGTAGTCCACGCTGCACGGCTAGGTGTCCTCCAGCAGTGGGGAGCACACAGTGATTCAGAGCTTGCTACGCAAGGTCGTGTAATCTAGATTTCATCGCTGTCTTAGTTACTCTTCACTCGTTGTTGGGACAAATACCCGACACTCAAAATGAGGGAAGGAAAGGTTTATTTAGCTCTCAGTTACTGGAGGCTTCACCGTGCAAAGTAGCCCGAATGGCGCAGCAAGACCTCCGAGCCTTATTTTCTCAGGCGAGAGGGTCAGTGCCTCTGTCTTCTCCAGACATCTCTCTGCCCGAGGCAGCCTCAAGCACAGACACGCTGCAGGGTCTGGAGGAGAGGCTGGGGCACCATGGTGTCCAAGATGACCCTCTCCACCTCTCCACCCATGCAGGGGCGGCCGCTGGGGGGCGGGGAGGGGGGGTGTGCAGACTGCATACCTGCATCCGGCCCTTTTAACGGTTCCAGCCTCTCCGGCCCCGCCCCTCGAGCCCCGCCCTGGTCCTCTGGCCCCACCCCTCAGGCCACTAGCTGCTGCTTCAGCCAGGTCTGTCTCATGACTTACCTGAACGAGGCTTTGGGGAGACAACCAGACACAAACCATAACAATCGCATTCCGCATAAGTGATGTTCAAAATAGTTTTGAAATATTCGCTTGACAGTAGCATTTGCCATGTTTGTCTCCTTTAATTTCTTTCTCTTTTTTAGGCATTTTCTGCATTAGACAAAGAGGACACCGGGTTTGTAAAGGCTACAGATTTCGGGCAGGTCCTTAAGGATTTCTGCTACAAGCTAACCGACAGCCAGTACCACTACTTTTTGAGAAAACTAAGGATTCATTTAACGCCTTACATACATTGGAAGTATTTTCTGGAGAACTTGGGCTGTTTCCTAGAAGAGGTGAGGATCTGCGGCGCATACCATGCGTTTCTTTGTGTTGGGAGAAGCGACGCTTAGTTTTTACTACATGGGTAATGGATTAAAAGTACATCAGATAAGCTGGCACTCACCTCATGTAGTTAGCATTCAGGTGCTACATAGAGTACCAGAAAGTGAATGTGAGTCCTCTGCTTCATTGGAGAGATATTTTATATTTTATTTTATTTTATTCCAGTGAGGATTGTTCCAGTGTCTTAGCATTGCAAGGACACTTAGATTTGGCAAGGTGCTCCCCTGCAGAGCGGTGCCCCCACCCCCATGGATGGCAAAGGCCAGGAGGGGGGAGCAGGTGGGTGTTGAGTTGGCAGAGGCAGCGGTGGGAGGAGAGTGGCCCGGGGAGCCGTGGAGGGCTTCCGGGCGTAGGACTTCCGGGTGTAGCCCCTCCTTCCTGCTGCTTACCCTCTGTGGCTCCGCACAGTGTCTCTCCCAGGCAGGCTCAAGCCTCTGCACTCTGCACACAGGCGGGCCAAGGTCTCCAGCCGCAGGCCCAGCCTAGCTTCACGCAGCTACTCTGTGTCTTCAGCTGCCATCCTAGGCAGGGCACTGTGCCGAGAGAGCTGGGACACAGGGGCGCCCTGGTCCTGCTTTTGTGGAAGGAAAGGAAGAAAAAGCAGGTGAAGGGCGGAGATGCTGTAGCAGCTGCATCCCCCCAGCCTAAGTCCCCTGGGGCTGGTTGACTCCAACCCTGCCAGGCACCTGCTGGTGTGTAAAATGGGACAATAAACACTTGGATGTTGGTCATGTATCCAGCAGGAATTCCTGGAAATGAGGCTCTCAGAGTGGTCCCGCTTGATTTTTTTTTTTTTTAATTTTATGTATTTGGTACAAGGTCTCACTGTACAGCTCAGACTCAAAATGTTCCTCCTGTCTCAGCCTCCCCAATGCTGGGATTAGTCGTGCACCACCATATCCAGTCTTGGTGGCCGGCTCAGTGTGCCTAGAGTGGTGCTGGTATGGCATGTAGTACCAGGGTTCAAACCCTGGTCCCTGTGCTTGCCTAAGCAGGTGCTTGAACCACTAAGCTGTTTCTGTGGCCCCGCTTGATCTTTCTTAAGGTTTGAGGTTAATAACTGACAAAGCCACAGACACCCCGGGTACTTCCCGGGGTGGCTGCTCAGCACCTCACTCTCTTGGTCTCTACAAGGCACCAGCTGTTAATATCCCCATGTTATGGACCTGGGCATCAGCACAGACACACCAGGTGACTAACCCATAGCCACCCAGTGCCCGAGGGGCAGACCTAGTGTGTGAGCCTGAGGTCTGGCTCCTGCCTCCAGGCCCCTAAACCATTGCCTTTAGTGCTTTGATTTTCCAGTTTTACCATTCAGATGGCTACTCCTGAGTGTATACTATTATCTTTTAAACTTTTTGTCTCAGTTACTCTTCTCTTGTTGCTGGGACGAATACCCGACATCCAAAATGAAGGAAAGAAAAGGGTTTTTTGTTTTTGTTTTTTTGGTTTGTTTTGCGGGACTGGGGTTCAAACTCACGATCTTGCACTTGCCAGGCAGGCACTTGTGCCACAAAGCTATCTCCTCAACCCCTAAGAAAAGTTTATTTAGCTCGCAATTACTGGAGGTTTCAGTTTGTATTCGGCTGGCCCAAGGCTGAGTGGAACAGGGCAGAGGCCAGTTCATGGCAGCAGAACAGCAACAAATGGTGGCAAAGGCAACTGACCAACCATGGCAACAAAGAGAAAGAGTCTGTCTCTCCGTCTCTCTTATATTACATTCAGGCTCACTGCCTCAGGCTATCCGCCTCAGGCCACACCTATAATCCCAACAGTACTAAAATCCATAATCTCAGCAATAGTAAAACACATAATCCCAGTGGACCATGAGTTAGACTCAAACTCTAGAAGTCCCTGTCCCATGACTACATGAGGCTTTGGGGGGACAACTAGACACAAACTTTATATAAATGCTTTACATAAATGCTGCTCTATTGAATGCTTGCCACACATAGGTTTTTCTTGCTTACTATCGTGAATTTAAGATGTGTGCGCTGTAATGTGTTGGCTTTAGTTCCCTCGCTGAGGCGACTGTAAGAAGCCTACGCAGTGAGCCTGCTGTGCAAGGGTGAGCTGCCGTGGGTATCAGATAGGCTGAGCAAGTACATTGTCCTCAGTTTCCTCTCTTACAAACGGGCACCACCAACAGCGTGGGGGCTCCTGCAGCGGCTTGGCTGGCACATTCAAGCAGTACCGTCTTCCCCACTGAAGTCCAGGGGAGCACCTGATGCACCCCAGCCCTGCCAGTCCTTGGGATCTGGTCCTCTATAAACTTACATTGTGGGCCACCCAAGTTTCCCACTCCAAAAATTTTCAGAAAAAAGCTCTTGTCTTTCATTGCCATGTGAATTGTGAATACCTCTGCCTGGCTCTCTGCAGAAAGTTTGGGCAGTGGAGGGGAACACACAGGAGCAGTTCTCCAGATCCCAGTCATGGCACAGTGGCAGAGAGCCCCAGCCAACACTTGGCGAGCCCTGGACCCACATCTGAATATTGTCCCCAGCAAGGAGGGGGACAGGCAGGCTCCACAGAGCCCCATCATCACCTGGTCCCCAGTAAGGACAGGCCGGGCAGGTCCCACTTCAGGGCCCATGTCCCGTTTGTGGGCTGCGCTGCCTTGGGGATGTGGGGTTTTGCTATTTTGCTGTTTTTTTAGATTTTTAATGCTTTACATTTTTTGAGAATGACATTATTGGGCTTCTTACCTTTTTTCATTAATGTTATATTATACCGTGTCACTCAGAGGTTTTCCAAACATCAGTCACAGTATCTACAAAGCGTTCTCCATCTTTATTTTTTTATTTCTATTTTTTATTTGACAGGGGTCTTGCTATGCAGCTCAGACTCATAATGATCCTCCTCTCTCAGCCTCCCCAGGGCTGGCATTCCAGGCCTGCACCACCGCTCTGGTTTTGGTAGCCAGCATGGCATGCCTGGGGTACTAAGGTCAGCACAGTATGAGGTACCAGGAATTGAACCCAGGCCCTTGCACTTCCCAGGCAGGCGCTTATGCTGCTGAGCTATCTCCCTTGCCCAGCACCCTTTTTTTAAAACATGTAAATTGTTCCCCCGGAGTCTCTGCCACTGCATGTCACCCTGCAGTGAACACTTTCTATGTAAATCTATATCCACATCTTGGATTCTTTCCAGAAAAATAAAATAAATGAGGCCAGAGAATAGGAGCATTTTTTTATTGATTCAGAGCTGCCCCTTATATATTTTTAATTTTTTTCTGTTGAGCTGAACCATAGGAAATCATTAATAATTGGATATTGATAATTATGTGTGGCTTCTGCCAGCATTTGTACAAGTCCCTTGTCCCTCACACACTCTCAGGGATGTGCTGATAATTATGAGGGGAAGCACAGAACCCCCAGGGGATGACAGTGTGCATGTCTCTCTCTCTATTACACCCAGCTGAAGGGAGGGGGGCAGCACGCCACGTGTGCCACTGGGCCTGGGGTTCCTGGGATTCTCCACACTTCTGTCAGTTTGTGTGTGTGTGTGTGTGTGTGTGTGTGTGTGTCTTTTTAAATTTTTTTTTGTAGCACAGTAATTATGTCTATATTGAAATAAAATGGAGTTGTTGGGAAAAATTTAAAAACTGATCGTTTGACATTCTGTTCACTCCATCCTGATCCTGTACCTTAAAACCCTTGACCCAAGGGCCACGGTTGATTCTTTAGCGCATGGCTTCCCCTGTCCTAGCTTGCTGGTGGCAGTAGTGTCCTCAGGCCCTTCCTCCATCTGCACTGCTCCAGGTGGGTTTAACAGAGCAGACAGAGGCAACCGTGCCTCGAGAGAGAGAGAGAGAGAGAGAGAGAAAGATAGGAAGAGGGACAGGTTGTGTCGTGTGTCAGGCCCGGGGAGTGCCTGGCAGAGAGCAGGGCAATGACTACAGCTAGAGGGGTGGAGTCTGTGCTATGGGGGACCACAGAGTGAGTGGCCAGGACCAGGTGAGGGCAGGCTGGGACCCCAGGCCAGGCCTCAGCTTTTCACCAAGGGGACAGGTTGAGGAGAGGGACTCCAGGGCTGAAGGATGCCCAAGGCGCATGGAACAGGTGACCACAATTGTTCTGGCCATGGCCAGTCACAGTGCGTACGGGGACTTGCTCGGTCCTGCTGGTGTTAGAGCAGCAGATGTCTTGTTCTTCTCAGCTACACAGAAGTAGCTGCCTCTCTCTGGGTCGCAGAAAATTTCTGCCACCCACTCTGGGGCCAGGGTGACCCAAGTAGCCGGGAAGCTGCAGGAGAAATGCAGCTCCTGCAGCACGAAGCCTTCTGAGGTTTAATCCCAGGGTAGGCTTGATAGGAAGAAAGAGAAGTAACAAATAACAGGGGCCGCGAATGCATTGTCCTTAAGCTCATCAAATAGGCTACCAGCCGTCTCGCTCCTCCAGGGGATGCAGAGGAGGCAAGTAATTAAAAAGAGATTACCAAGATGTAATTAAGACCGGCGCTACTTCTCGCAAGCCAAGCCGCGCAGCCAGCAATCCCTCCCCGGGCCAGCGCCGTTCTTGGGAAGGAGAGAGGAGGAATCGCAGTGGGCACCTGGAGTGAGATCTTAAGCAGAGGCGTGGCACGCCGGGTACAGATGGCGAACTTGCGCCGTGTGCAATCCATACCTCGACATCCACCCTAAAAGCTTGTGTGGATCTGTCGTCCCGCCTGACTGTCACACAACGTGGAGAGGCTGAGCACTTTGGTGCCAGGTGCTGCCCACTTCCCGTCCCCTGTCCAGCTTTGCCCTGTGTGGCATCTCCCGACTCGGTGCACACGCACCCACCAGGGGCCAGCTCTTCTCAAAGATCCGGGTCTGAGCTGCAGCTCCGCCTACCCCAGGGCGGGGTCCCCTCTGTGGGCAGGCGCGGGAGTCTTGTGCCTCAGACCTGCGGCCACGTGTGTGCACGGCGCAGTGGACCTGAGAGTCAGCCAGCTCAGCGCAGTCCTGCAGAGAGGCCAAGGTGAGTGCAGTCTCCAGGGAGGAGCCCAGCCCGAGCTCGGAGCTCCCCACCCAGCCCGACCACACCTGGATTCAGGATGAGAAGCCCCGGCCTGTACAGCCAAGAAGAGGAAGAGCAAGGTGTTAACACTGAGGTGCTGCTTGATGACATGATTACAAGAGAACACTAGCTGGGCACAGCGGTACATACCTGTAACCCCAGCACTTTGGCAAGATGGACAGGAGGATCACAAGTTCAAGTCCTGTTTGAGCAGTTTAGTGATTTCTGACTCTGTCTCCAAAAAAAAGTTGTTGTTGTTGTTGTTAAGGTTGAACATGTAGCTCAGTGTGAAGCTTCTAGGTTGAATGCTTTGTATTGAATTTTTTTTTTAAAGCCAAACAGAAAAGCAGGGCAAACGCTAGGTGACAGCACGAGCCCGGAGCCCCTTCCTCCCGAGCCGCCCACAGCCTGCAACGAGATAGCAGCTGTGTTGCTCTGCTCGGGACTGCTCCCTTTCTCTCCTGGAAAAACATTTTATATTCAAAACACTTCATGCAAAATATAGAGTATCACCTCGCTTTTAGAAAATCGTTCCTGTTTAACATTTCTTTTAAACCTTAAAGTGCAATTTCAGTATCTTCCATGAATATAAAAATAACGCTCAGAGCAGAAATAGAAATTTTAAAAGACATAGTAGAAACCCATATGAAATCTTTCTACTTTATTACCATGGAAATAATGGGATTTTTTTTTTTTTAACAAAACACATGCTTATTCAAGGCAGGGTAATTATTTTGTCACACTGTAGCAAGCAGCCAGCCAATGAGACCTCCCTTACTTTGTGTTCATAATACATATATGATCTTTATAGCCAGTCACTTAATGTTAAATAACTCAGGATGGTTTTCCTTCCAACAGAGGATTTAAGAATTATGTTTTCAACCAAAGAGACCATAAACCACATCAGAAATGTGTGGCATCTTTTACGAACATCGTATTTATATTGCTGGCCATATTATAGTAGTGTTACTTTAATTTATCTTTCCTTTTATTGTAAATATAACGGTGTCCATGTATTTTTAATGAAAGCGAAAAAGAACGAAGAGGTTTCTCTTCAGGAGGGGACTCTAAGATTTTGGGAAATAAATTAAGTAAACTATGAAGTGATCATCGTCGCCGTTATTTACTCTTGCTCCTAGTGGCAAGGACAGCGAGGTGCCCTCTGTAGCTCAGGGCTGTCATTTAGAGCGTTTGCCCCCGAGCCTCATTTATGCTTGTTGGCGGAGACTGCACCGACTGCCGCTGCCCTGCAGACCTGTTGTGTGGCGTGTTGTGAGCGGTAACTCGGCCAGCCTGGCCGCTTGCACCTAAGTGAAGGTGACGCACATACCGTCCCAGCCTGGGATATCGGCAGCAACCCACCCAGCAGAGCCTGTGGGCATGGCTCCGGTGGCACAGGTAGGCAGCATGTCCCCATCTCTCCTGTTCAGGGACTGGGGTCAGCCAGCCAGAGCCTTACGGGAGCAGAGTCTGCAAACTTGGTCTAGAAGCCCTGATCCAGGTCTGTGCTGGCCCAGCAAAGCCCCATGCAGGTGACGTGCTTGCCGCCCACTGGGGGGGAGGGGACCTCATCACGGAGGGCTGGCAGCGGTGTGGTGCGGCCTGCTGGTGGCGACTTCAGGCATGGCGCAGAGCTGGGAAGCTATCCCTGAGCTGAGCGGGTTACACCAGAGCCGCAGCTCCGTCTGACGTCCATTCTGAGTCCACTCGTGTCGGAAGTCTCATCTGGGAAGGAAGGGGTACAGGCACCTCAGGGTCCTGTGTCCAGCAGTGGGAGTCAGTCTGGGGCCTGGGCACCTACCCTGCTCTCGCAGCTGCCCCCTAGGGTCTGCCCAGGTGAGGCTGCCCACAGCAGGGTGGCTTGGTTTCTGATGACTATGGAATCCTGAAGGTGGCCTCGCCAGGCCAGACCCTGTGGGGGACACCACAGGGCCCCCTTCCCCTTTCAAACACAGCTGTCTTGTACTGCGAGGAATCTTCTCAGTGAGGTCCAGGGGAAAGCATGCCTGATGGAGTGGCCGGCCAAGTTGTGGGTTTGTCCGACTGAGCTTTCTCAGGCCTGACCACCCTGACTGTCTGGACGGGTCTGTCTGCTCCGTGTCCTGGACGCCCAGCACCAAGCACCCAGCGAGCATCTCCACGCCTCTGCTGTCAGCATGCATGGCTTGCGCTCGCATTCTCCAGGCTCTTCAAACACTGCTTCTCTGAAAGCCAAGCTGGGGTTCTTTCTGGGTTCCTGGCATCAGGGGACACTATCTGTGGGCCCCGTGTACCCAACCAGGGCAGGCAGTATCCAGGCAGCCGCCACCTCTTCTGGGTCCCTCCACAGCCATGGTGGTGATTCTTGGATCAATTCCGAACCGGAGGCACACTGCATCTGTGATCCTGCAGCTGCATTCCTTCTCAGAAGCACGGAGCCAACCCAGGGAATCCCTGTCCCCAGTGGTCTTGCCAAGCAAAGCCAGATCCCGGTGGCACCAGTACATGACATCCCTGAATGTCTGTCACCTGGGATGTGACTCATGGCACAGCTGCTGGCTGTGATGTAACTCGTGGGTGCTGGCTTTGGGTGTCTTGTTAGGCTCCAGCTCAACTCTCAGCAAATGTGAGTGAGTGCTCCAGAACCAGGCTGGGCCCTGACATGTGGGCCGTGGCGGCAGGCAAGCATGCTCATCGTTCCCACAGGGGGACCAGAGCCCATCACCCACTGCCAGGGCCACGAACAAACCAGGGGCACTCGCTCTCAGCTGGTTTGAAGCCTGAGTTTGAATGACTTATACCAAGGGGTGAAGAGCAATGAGCAAGTTAACCACCTCGTGATTTTCTGGCCAAGCCACTGCAACCCTGTGCCGCCCATGGCCAGATGTCATTGCCAAAAGGAGGGTTGACAGCACCAGACACGCGTGCATGAGCTGGCCCTGAGTGGTTCTTGGCGTTCTCCACGAATGGACCCAGCCAAGCCTCCAATAACGTGAAGAGGAAGCTCCGGTCGTTATTCCCATTGGACAAGGAGGAAACAGGACCAGGAAGCCCAGGCATCGCCCCTCACCCCAGAGCTGGACGTGGAACCGTGGGGTCTGAGTCCTGACCATTTCCAGGGCCCAGGTTCAGCTTCATTCCTGTAGGAGGAGAGCTGTTTGGGTGTCTGCCTCCTGGGGTTGTCACTGGGAACCAGCAAGTTGTTGTGGAGAGAGTTTTACACGGTCCCCGGTGGAGATACGCCCCATGTTTGTGCTTGTTATTTTTTATTCTTCCCCACCCGGATGAGTGCATGTTTAATGCTTAGTAATGAGGTGATGAAGTGGCGTAGAGTTGTTCTGGGTGAAAGAACTTAATAGCTTCCCACGTGACTTCACCCAAGCTCAGTGAATCAGTAAAGGGTGGCAGGCGTGGCTTCAATATTTCCCTTTTATTCCTCTGAATTCGATGGCGATTCCATGCTAGTAAAGGATTGGTGGATCGGGTGTCTGCAAAGGTTCCAGAACAGACTCTGTGGGAATGCTGAGCCACGTGACAGAGGTTGCTGGGGCTGGAGGAGGAGCCTGTGCGGGTAGGGACATGCATAGGGGCAGCCGGTGGGACGGCGTGCCAAGGAGCTTACAAGCGTGAGAGGGATGGGGCCTCCTAGGGAGGAACAGTGTGTGCGAGGCCTGAATTTGCGAAGGCACCATTTTCTGCAGCCCCCACTCTGTGGCATCCCAGAGCCGCAGCTTCTCCAGGGCAGGAGTTTCTGTCCCTGTTGCTCCCTGGCCCATTCCACCACCTGGCACCCAGCAGGCCTTCACCAGCGTTTCTGGAGCACCTGGGTTCCCGTTCCTCAGAGGCTTCATGTTCTCCTGTGCGTGACCGGGAGTGGGAACCGTGTGGCAGCATCAGAGTACAGCTCAGGGGTGAGGCGCCAGAGCTCTGACTCCTGGCAGGTGCAGCCCAGGAACTGAGGTGAACCTAGCCTCTGAGACCCCAGCCTCACTGACTGCATCTGCACAATACAGAGTACCATGGCTGCCTCCATGTGAAGTGGGACCAAAAAAGAGTTTATCTGGCGCCAGCCAGTGCCCGGGGAAGGCAGCCGAGTGGGACGGTCACTGCCCGGCTGGGCCCCTTCTCAGTAAGCACTGACAGAGTAGCTGACTTTGGGCTTTGCAAAGATGGCCTGGAAGGCTTGGGCTCAGCCCCGTCCACGTACAGAAGAAGCCCTTCTCTGGAGAGCGTGCACGGCTCCACGTGCTGCCTACATCCACCGCCTCCCTTTTATTTTCGGTTCTAAGGACAGAATCCAGGCCCTTTTATGTCTTAATTTCTGACAATCTCACGAAGCCACCAAGTTACCCCAGGCTGGGCTCGAACTTGCCATCCTTCCTCTTCAGCCTCCCAAAGTGCTGGATTATAGGTGTGGATCATCTGCCACGCCCAGCTCTAGTGCCCGTTTCTCCACTTGGCCGGTCAGGCCTGTGACTGTCACACGTCACCTCCGCTGTGTCTTTGTGGGGATTTTAAAATATTTTATCTCGCTTTTTTTTTTTTGACAGGCAGTTTTGCTGTTATTTTTAGCCTTCATTTATTCACTGTAAATACAAATGAAGATACAGTACAATTAATTTCTTCGCTAATCAAAATATTTGATCAAATGAAGCAATTATACCATTCTTTAAAAAGAAGTGAAAGAATTCTTTACTGAATATTTCCAATTAGATTTTTTTTTGCTACCTGCTAAGCTCTTATTCTGTATGAAGTTTAAGGATTGTTTTTTCTTCTTTAAGATATCATAGAAAAACTATATAATTGTATTCTAAAGTCCTGGGAACCAATTTACTGCATAAAGCACAGCCGGATTGCTAATTATAACCTTCGCCATAATTAAATTAATAGAGAGATAGATCACTATTCTGACAACTGAGTGGCCTTGCCAAGCCACTTCACCTTTACCTGTGGCTGTCAGCCAGGCAGCTCCACCTCTGTCACCCACAGAGGTGTCACAGGCACCCTTGCCTTGAGCCATTGTCAGGGAACAGTGGTGGCCAAAAGCTACCGCTGGCCAGGTGCAGCGGTCACACCTGCGATCCCAGCTGCTCAGAAGGCTGCAGCAGGGGGATCGGGAGGTCAAGCCCCACCTGGGCAACTTAGTGAGGGCTCTAACAACGAAAAGGGCAGGGGCTGTAGCTCAGTGCATGACCCTGGGTTCAATCCCTGGTAACACACACACACACACACAACCATTTAAGCAGCCTACTTCTGTTCTATGAATTCTAAACCCATCCTCCTTTATTGCCTACAACTTAGAAATCTAAAACTGTAACAAACAGCTGCAGAACCTCAAAACAACATGCCCAGCCTTCACCTCTGTGAGGTGGCTGGGCTCCGCTCTGGGGGTCTTGACCATGACATCCTCACAAGAGACAGTCAAGGCCAAACCCTGGACTAAGGATTTTTTTTTTTTTTCACCTGCCAGGCCAGTGTGGTCCTCAGCCAGGCTTTGTCCCAGGCAGAGCAGCCAGATCCAGATGGCGGGTCCCGCTCCCTCCGGCGGCCCACCTCCTGCACAGCTACAGGGCCAGTGGCTGCATGAGGGTAACTGTGGCCCAGGCTGCCTCAGGGCGGGACTCAAGAGGAACCCCAGCTCCAAGACTGCCTGGAGGCCCCTCCCTGGGTGCCAGTGGGCAGCGGAGAGAAACCCTGCTCAGAGCTGGCACCACAGCAGAGACGGCAGGCTGCACGAGGGACAGCAGCTCCAGGGCTGGGGTGTAAAGGAAGACCCCCAAATGAGTGCTTATTCCATTGCTGCCACTGGTGGTCTCCCTCTGACCACCCTCCCTGGGGCAGTCTCAGGTTGGGGTTAGGGAGGAGGATTCTGATGTCCTGGCTGCTTTTCTCTCATTTCTGGGACAAAATACCCAATGCCCAGAATTAAGGAAGGACAAGTTTATGTAGCTCACAATCTGTGGAGATTCCAGTCCATAGTCAGCTGGCTCCAGGGCAGGGCGACACATGGCAAAGAAGCAACAGCTCAAGGCGGCAAAAGATAACAAGAGCAGCAGGAGCAAAAACAGAGGCAGCGTGAGCTTCTCTTCCTCTCCTATATTGTCAGCAGGCTGCCACCCCTAGGGCTACTGCACCACTCGCGGCACCTCACGCCACCTCTTATACAGGATGAGGATGTTTACAAAGTGAGGACCTTGATCCCCTGCTATCCCCTTAGTTAAGTTTCTAAGCTCAAGTTGACACAGTGCATCCACCGTGGGCCTTTGGGACTGAACCACCACGGGTGTTCTCCGTGGCCTCCACACAGGTGTATGCATTCCACACTGGGACATTATTTCTTTGCATAGCCCGCCAGCTCTATAAGCAGTCACAAAGGGTCCCAAAGAGGGCCCATGTCTCCCTGCACCCCCAGCAGGCGCTGGCTAAGACAAGGTCCCTCCAGTAAACTAGGGAGCCAGAAAACAGCCCTGCTTCCCGATAGGCTCAGTCCCGCCTGCATCTGCGAAGGCTCCTGCAGCACCCAGCCCCTATCCAGGTGGGCCGAGGAGCAGGAGGCGTCAGCCAGGGGTTCCCCTCCCGGGGCAGCCCTAGCCCCACTGTGTCCGCCAGGAGCCAGGTCACCGACCAAGGTGTCACTGGATCTGAGGAAAGTGGCACGGAGGGGCAGAGCACTTCTGTGGTTCTAGAGGAAGCTTTATTTCCCCCATTTAGATGTAGCAATTGTATGAGCGGCGCCAGGGACACAAAAGCGCCAGACCAGGAGCCATCTGTTGCTCCCTGGTGGCTCTGGGCACCGAGCGAGGCTGGCAGTATCTGAGCAGCCTGGTGGAGCCTGGGAGAGGAAACTGGAGAGGGGCAGCCTGGCGGGGCCTCGCACAGCGCCCCCTGGAGGCCGAGGCCTCTGGGCGCTTCCGCCCTCCTGGTGCACAGAGATGGTGACAGTGACGGACAGGGGTGGTCTCTCTCGGAATTGTCCTAGTGAACCCGAGTCATTGCCTTTGTGCATGGGGAAAATGTTTCTCCAGCAAGCGTTTTTGACCGTCTCGTGGACAGCCATGTCCTGCTGCCTCCATGCGCGCAGAACAGGGGCCTGAGCACATCGGCCAGGCCTGAGACCTCCTTACACCTGGGGCATGTTAACACTGGGGTGTGTGTGTGTGTGTGTGTGTGTGCAGTCATTTGGTGAAGGCCTCATTTGCTAGGGCCTCTTTCTACTCGCAAACATTTCCCCCCATTATTAAATGGTTTCTTCAAACATTCTAACAGTTGCATTGTAATCCACCTTATGGAAATGCCACCATTTATTTAACCATTCCCCCAAGGTTTGGCATCCAGATTATTGTCAATCTTTGTTTCCATGTTGGGCTCTTCCTTTCTTTCTTTCACTTGGTGGGCAGGGGGAGTTTGAGACAGGATCTTGCCATATAGCCTGGGTTGGCCTCAGGCTCACAGTGATCCTCCTGCCTCAGCTCCCAGGTGTGTGCCACCATGACAAGCTTCATACGCAGTCCTGTAGTAATCCCAGTCCCATGAGCCTTCCCCGTGTTTCCTGAAAGACCGTTCCGAAAGAGCAGCGGCTCTACGTGTAAGCCTGGGAACCCGTACGGCACCAGATCCTTTTTCTTACAAACAGTATCGAAGTTTGCCATTTGCTAACATGGAATCTTGTAGTTTCCGTTCCTTTGCATCCTGACCAACACAAGACCCAGGGCCCACAGCAAAGAACAGCGACCTGCCTGTCCCTTATGGCCTGTGTCTTCTCCATTTCGTGGTCATCTGGCAAAGACCTCACTCTTTCTTTGTTCAAATACCAGGCCTGGCTGTGTACCTGCTTCTGTTCCAGGTCCTTGGGGACTCACAGGAAACACACCAGGGCCTCTGCCTCTGGGAAGTTTAGTTAGGATGAGAAAGACAGGAAGTGAATGGGAAACCAGCAGGGAAGAGGGGCTGGGGGCACAGAACAGGGCTCAGGGATCCTATACACACCCTGGGGTAGAGCAGCAAGTGCAAGGGCCCTGGGGCCCACCTGGGCCTGCTGTGTTGACAGCAACAGGAGGAGGCCCGTGGCTCTGAGCACATCGAGTCAGGGTCACAGAGGGGGGCCAGAGAGAGCTGGGTGGGGCCATTGTGAGGTGCGGCCTGTTGCTCTGAGTGACAGGTGAAGCCATTTAGGGTTTTGTCTTGAGCTGATTGATACTTTTAGACAAGAATTTTCTCAGAGGTTACCCAGGGTGGACTTGGGATGTATTGCAGGGGTCCACAGAGGAAAGGACAGCAGCCCAAGCCAGGAGGTGAGGGAGCCCGGTCAGCCCAGAGCCTTGGCACTGAGGGTGGTTTGTGGGTGGTCAGCAGAGCTGCCCAGGCCTCAACACCCAGAAGGACAGTTCCTGTGTGCTGAGATGCAGAGCACAAGGGCCACATTTGGTGGGCAGGAAGGAAGGGTTGTGCGCCACGGAACTCAGATGCTCCATGCCACGTAGGAGCTGTCCTCACTGCCCTTGGCTCTGAGACTGCCCTGCCCTTCTGAAGCGCTTCATGGTGCTGTAACAGCGGGCCTCCTGGGTCACGCCGCAGGGACTCGTTCTCACTAACACCAGCATCACTGCCTTCCGCCGACACACCCGATCCTGGCCCTGCCACAGTGCTCAGATCAAGGTTCAATCTTGTGCATTAAAAACTTTCTTGCTATCCTTTCCTCAAAATTTCACATTAACTTTCACCTGTTTCTCAATATCTATATTGATATCACTATGTCTAACAAGTTCCCCAAATGTCTACTGGGATCTTTATTAGAAGTTTAATTCTATTACAACTTGAGAAAGGTCCTGGCATTTGCGGTTGGTCGCTCTACCCAGGAGCATGACGTCACTCTCCGGTTGTCCCACTCTTGTCTTGGTAACCTCAGTGCAGGCTCTGGAGAGCCTTCCTCCCCTAGGCCTTGTACCTTTCGTGTGGCTTTCACCCCAAGTCCTCAGCGCTTTTATCAAAAATGTGTTTGGCTATTTTTACACAGTTCAACTTCTAAACATTTACTGATTCACTATTCTTTTAAAAAAATGAAAACACTTTCATCAAACCAAAAAATCTGCATACCACACAGTTGACAAACTTAAAATGTAAGATTCCACAGACCCTAGCACATGGCCAGAGATGGTCAACCAGGGCCACAGTTAAACTCAGGTCACTGTTGCAGTCCCAGATCAAAACACGCTTCCGACAAACCATCGCCTCCCAGCGCCTCACCTGCTGAGCTCCTCTCTGTCTTCATAGATTTCCCTATTCTGGAAATTTGCTCTTTTTTTTTTTCTTTCAAAATACAGCATCCTCACAACATTTGTAAAGACCTTACCACATTCAAGGAAGTGTAAAACATGCATCATGAGCTCTCACACACTATTAAAGCAAAACTAGGGACCTACAACAGAAGCATACTTAGGGGATTCCTCCCCTCCCCCCGCCCTGCCCCGCTGGTTCAGGTTGCCTTAAGGGTGGGCCTGGTCAGACATATGGAGCTGGGGATCAAACTATGGTCCCCTGCACCTGTCTGGGTTTGCCGAAGCTGGCACTTAAACAACTAAGCTAATCTGCTAGCCCCCCTAAAAATTAGAGATTTTTTTTGCGGGGAGGGCTGGTTCAGGCTGCATTAAGGGCACATCTGGTGCAGTTTGTGGAGCTGGGGATCAAACACCGGTCCCCTGTGCCTGACTGTATTTGCCCAAGTGTTCTTTTAAACAGCTGGGCTATCTGGCAAGCCCCCAGAAGCATACTTAGAATATAAGTACTTGTTTTCTTTCTCTTTTTTTTTTCCTCTCTCTCTCTTTTCTATTAAATTTTTCATATAAGGGAAACTGTACAAGGTCCAAGCTTGTATGGTTTTAGGTTTTAGTCACCTAACATGATGGCCTCTATTATGTACCCATTGTTCTACAAATGCCTCCTTTATCTTTACTGATGGCAGAGTAGTATTCCACTGTACATAAGTACCACGTTTTCTTTGTCTATTGATGGACATATATAGGCTGCTTCTGAGCTCTACCTATTGGGAGCTGTAGACATAGGTATACATACACTGCTGTGCAACGTTTTTAACTCTTAGGAGAGGATACTCAAAAGAGGAGTGGACGGATCAAGTGGAATTTCTATTTCTAGTTTCATGAGGACCTTCCATGCTAACTTCCACAGTGGTTGTATCAATTTGCTTTCCCACCAACAATATCACTTCTAACTCATATTTTCAGCTTGCCCTCTAATTCCTTGGAATCGACCCTAGCTGGTCCTAGTGAGCCATTTTCAAATATGGTGCTGGATATTTTTAATATTTCATTTTAGATTTTCCCATTAATAGCCATAAACTGGATAGGCTTCTATTTTCTTTATCATGGTTTGGTATTGTGGTAATTGCACAATGACTGCATCCCACATGTCTCTCTCTAAGTGCTGAGATAATTTGACTTACTGTAAAAATCATCTATTCCCTGCAGGCTTGATGCAACTTACCTTTAAAAATCATCTAGGCTTGATCCCTTTTAATGACAGGTGGCAGCTCTTTTAATAGCTTTCCCACTTCTTCTGTGGTTACCTGTCTATTCAGGCTTTTCTACTATTTCAGTTAAATTTAGTGCTCCATATTTTCCTAAAAATGTGTTCCATTTCCTCCAGAGTTTAAAGCACATTAACCTAAGGTGGTAGCTACCACTCTGTTAGAATTCTCAGGGATCTGTTGTTGGGATCATAGTGCCTGGCTGCCTCATTTCCAGAAGTGTGTCTACACACATCACACCAAGCCAGCCCTTCCTGGCAGAGGGGTAAACTGAGGCACATCCTGGGTCAGCAGCTCTTTGCAGGGCCACCTAGCCAGGCAGGAGTGGAGTCTAGACTCAGACCCAGGGCTCATCTCCTCATGCTCTCTGTCCACCTATGTTCTTCCTAGTGATGCCCACCTGGGGCCAGGCTCACTGACCCTCCAGTCTCTGGGTGCCACTTAGCCTTGGGAAGTGCCTCTTCTATTTAAAATTCTAAAAACCTATAAATGCATCAGTAATAGCACTTTTGTTTTCTAAAATGAGAGGAGAAAAGCATTCATTTGCTTTCCAAGTAGCTCCATGTGGGTGTGTTTAAAAGCTGTTGCTAACCTGTAGGTGGTTGAGGGCTTTGGTTTGAGTGGAAGTGAGTGTGTTCTGGGTTCTGAGGACATTCCCAGCAGCCTCCTGTGTTTGATGTCGTCTCATCAAGTACAAAACACTTTGCATATTATGCAGGTTCCTCTGTTCTACAAGGTAGTAACCTATAATACAGCACTCCTGTGGGATTGCATGAGACAACATAGCCAAGTTTGAACACTAGGTAGGGGCTTTCCATATGGGAATCTGTTAAAGTTCCCAGGACAGCGCTGTCCCAGGGGAAGCGTTATGGTCAAAGCTAACAGACACAAATCAGGGAAACATGGCTCATCATCTGCTCAGGTGCAGGGACAGCTCTCGTGTGTTGTCACCCCCGACCTGTCACAGGCCAGGCCTCCCCCTCCAACCCTGCACCCCACACTTCTTTGCTGGTTAGGAGCCTACCTATTGCTATAGCCAGTGCAGGCCTGGCTGCTTGGCCTTTGCAGGTGTGCGCGTGCCGGGGCTGCCTCCCTGGCCCCACACAGGAGGCTGAGGTCTCAGCTGCCGGGTCAGCTCCATCCCAGGGGTTCCAGTCTCCCAAGCTCTGCTTTGGCTTCCAGCACAGTCTCCCCAGCACTCCTTCCTGATTGGCCCTGACCATTGTCACCAACCCACTGCTGATGCTCACTGGGAGGCTCTTCTTTGCTTGCTGTCCCTACCCTGTCTGCCCAGCATAGTGATCGGCACTAACACTGAGGTAGGGTGCAGTTCCCGGCTCACTGGGCCACACAAAGGAACTTCTGCCACCTTTCTTTCCTGGAGACCATTTCTTCCTGTCCCCAGGAGATCCCCAGCCCTGGCCAATCCTGCCTCTGGCTTTCCAGCACCGTGGACAGCGGCTTCAAGGAGGGCCTCTGGCCAGGAGCACAGAACCCTAGCCCAGGGAGCTAGGCAGAATAAATCCCCATGGGTCTCCCTATCGGGCCTCAGGGCTGCTGCACAGTGTCCTGCCAGCCACCAAAACCATCCTTCAAAACCAGTCACTGTGAGCAAATCGACAAAACTCACGTCCTGAAATGAAAGCACCACCCTGCCAACTCCCGGGCCGTACGCTCCCCATGTTTGCCAAAAGCACCACAGGTTGGGACAGAGTGAAGGCTCAGCATCACACAGCCCCCTCCTGAGGCCTCCCAGGCTTCTGCACAGCCAAGTCTGGCCTGCAAGGGGTGCTGCCCCACCCCTGCATCTGTGCCGCCCTTGCATCTGGCTTCTTTGCCCCTCTGCCTCCCTGGGCAGTGCCCTCCCCAGAGAGGTGTGCGCCCCTGACTCACTGTGCCTCTTCCCATTCTCTCCCGTGCAGACTGCTGATGAGTGGGCTGAGAAAATGCCCAAAATCCCACCCTCTGCATCTCCCAGAGAGGCAGCCAACAGGGAGCTGCTGGCGCGTCTCCACAAAGCCGTGGCCTCCCACCACCATGCCTTCACCCAGGAGTTTGAGAACTTCGACACCAACAAAAGCAACACTGTCTCCAGAGACGAGTTCAGGGCCGTCTGCACCCGACACCTGCAGGCCCTGACCGACGAGCAGGTAAAGTACAGACTTCCTGGTTTCTGTTCCAGCCCGTGTCAGGGCACCCCAGGCCCGTGGTCCGCAGCACACAGGACAGGCTCTCTATTTGCCTTAGTTTGTTCTCTTTTTGTTTTGAGATAGGTCTTTGCTATGTCGCCCAGGATGGCCTCTAACTTGCTGCCCTCCTGCCTCAGCCTCCCAGGAGCTAGAACTAGGAGCATGCAGCGCTCCGCTCAGCTTTGCTTTGTTTTTCGCTGTTAAGTGACAAGTGAATCCCACCCTGTCAATCAGAGTGCAAAAGATGTCACTTTATTTTTTCCCTAGTATTAGAAACTTTATTTTTACTATTTTTCTATTTTAATCTATTAATATTACACAATAAGATTTCAAACAGAGTACTGTAATTTCGAAGAGTAAAAATAGCAGAAACAAAGATAGGAAAATAGTAACAAGTAAGAGTACGTATAGTACAGGATTTTCAAAACAAGAAAAATTTAACAATGGTTGTATTACATATTTTCATCAATAAATCTGTTTAGAGTAATAGATATAGTTATGTAAGATTGGTCAAACAATTAAACATTAACACTTTCAATAAACCTTAGTTTTTTTTTAACTCTT
>PVKN010009902.1:0-23238 GCA_004027915.1 Capromys pilorides
ATTGCACCCATTCCCTCACATTTTTATTTATGTCCATTTAATTTGGTCTTTATTCTTACTATTGACCTTTAGAGCCCTAAAGTTTAGCACAGTGCTTGTCACAGAGCAATGCCTTTACTGGTGTTTGTTCAGTTCAAGAGCAGTAATCTCATAGATCATGGAAGCCACAGCATCATCAATCCATCAGAAGTTCTTATTCCCTCTTTTCGTAACTATATCCCCCCTTATTATGGGAGGCAGGAATGTACTTCCCCCAAACTTCTTGAGAGCCAAGGTAAAATAAGCATCTGGAGGTACCCTATCCCACAATCTGGAGGAAGCCAAGGCTGAATAAGGACAAAAGTCTGAGAGAGAGGGAAGGGAGGGAGGGAGGCAAGGAGGGAGAGAGGGAGGGAGGGGGAGGGAAGGAGGGAGGGAAGGGGAGGGGAGGGAGAGGGAGAGGGAGAGGGAGAGCGAGAGCGAGAGCAAGAGCAGAGTGACCAACTGACTGACTGACTGACTGACTGACTGACTGACTGACCAACCACATTCCATCAAGCCATGAAAGGCAGAGACAAATGAAGGTAAAAAGCGAATGCTGGAGCCTTGGGATTCCAGTACTACGTTAGGTGACTTCATTCATGCAAATTGGCCTCAGCTGTATCTTTCCTGAACAATTTAATTTGGGCATTTATATTTGCAACTGAAACTACTCTGTCAAACACTTCTAATGACTATAAACATATAAGCTAAAATCATTAAGAAATATTGCATAGAGAAAAACTGCTTTATTTCTAAGAGGTCTAGGTCAAGATCATGCCTGATTAATCATTAAAAGAACAGCTAACAATGAAGAGACCATAAGGTGACTGATCCTAACCAGTGGATGATAAAAATCTCTCAAGGAATTTAGAATGAAAGGCAAGGCTTGTAGCACTGGAGTATAAAAAAATCTGTGCATTTATTTACTAGTAGCCTTTATCCTACTCTATCAGGTTAAGGTGTGACTTCTAAAAAGCTGGTGGATACTATGAAAACCTGTCATCCTCACAATTACAGAATCTACTAGCAACTTACGCCGTCGCAGAATAGCAGCTTTTTCTGATTAGCACATCAAATGCCCACACTGAACAAACAGATGTAAGCAACAATGTTTTTATATCACTAAAAAGAGGTCACAATTTTCACAAATACACAACTGCAAAACTGTTTTGAATCAGCTGAGAAAGCTATGACAGTAAAAAGAAAAAAAAAAAAAAGATGGGCGTTCTGATAAATAGCACCTACAGTGAATACCATCCATAAATTGGAATATTTTCCCTAAGCAACATTCATAACTCAGAAGGTGAAATGCAACACCACTGCAGGACGCCTCAAATTAGTGGAGCTTTGTAAACCACGAGGCAGGGCCTGAAGGAAAGTAGACTGAAAACATGTAAATATGTTTAAACATGTAAAAACACACATTAGAAATCCAAATCAAGCAAGCACCAGACCAAAAACCCATTTAAACAAATGGGCTGCAGAATAAAAAAACAGTCACTCACCACGCTGTGTCTGTTCTTTGTAGCCCGCTCTCCGTTACTTCAGTACAACTCTGTCTGCATCGGGGGTTTGCACGTACTGCTCCTTTTGCCTCGGACGCTTTTCTCCACACCAATGGACATCTAATGTGCTTGTCCTTCTCCTCAGGGCTCAGCTTTAACGTAGGTGCTCGAAGTGCTTCTCATCTAGGGTCGATATTTCTGTTATTTCGTTGTTATGTTAACACCTGTGGACTGTTTTACTTTTCCTGGCTGACTGTAAGCCCCCAGAACGCTGAAGCCCATCTACTCTGATTATTTCTAAGTATCCCATACTTAGAAGGTGAGTTTCTCTAAATTAGGGTCTCACTCAGAAAGTGTACTTGGGGGCAACGTACTGTTGAGCTGCCCTTCCATTAACTCATTAACTGAATGAACAAACATGCAAAGTAGGCATTGTGTACCAAGTATGGGGCACTTAGCCTTCTGGGAGCTTACAGGAAAAGTAAAACAGTCCACAGGTGTTAACAAAACAACGAAATAACAGAAATATCTACTCTAGATTACAAGCACTTCGAGCACTTACGTTAAAGCTGAGCCCTGAGGAGAAGGACAAGCACATTAGATGTCCATTGGTGTGGAGAAAAGCATCCGAGGCAAAAGGAGCAGTACGTGCAAACCCCCGATGCAGAGAGAGTTGTACTGAAGTAACGGAGAGCGGGCTACAAAGAACAGACACAGCGTGGTGAGTGACTGTTTTTACTCTGCAGCCCATTTGAATGCCAGCTCTGCCTGAAATTCACTGGCTGTATGAGCTGAGCAAGTTACTAAACCTTTAGGAGCTTCCTAAATAAAATAGAACAACAATTTCTCCACAACAGAGTTATTAGAAGCGCAGCCTACACAAGGAAAAGTACTGTGGTTACAGCATAGAAGACAGGGCACAAGATCATAAGGGTGGCAAGAGCCAAATTACACAGGACCGTACTGAGAAGACATGTGAGCAGATGACGAGGTCTTTTCAAAGTATCCCATCAGCTGTTACGAAGATGAGGGATCGAGGCATGGTGATGAATGTAGACTTATGAGCCAGCCACTAAGAAAATCGGATTGTGTGGGAGAGAGGGAAGGAAAGGTTCAGGAGACAGTGCTGAAGCCTTGGAAAAATACTCATATTATTGATCAACATGTTAAAGACTTCAATTTTATCAGTAATAAAAGACAAAATAAATATTGAGCCATCACTTAATTATTACTCTATTATAATAATACATGGATGTCTTATAACTTCAAAATTCTAATAGGGGTTTTCTGAGAGTTAAAGTCAAGGTACAGCACCAGACTGGCTGAGCCTGAGCCAAAAGGGTGCACAGACCAAAGGATAGATAAGAAATGCTTCATTCTCCCAGGTGCTTCATTTTCTTTCATGCTTTTTGTCTCCTGAAAATAGAGTATGTCTTCAAAGGAGCTACTGCAACAGGCTTGACCAACTTCCACAGGCAGCAAGACCTCAAACATGTTCATTGGGAAAAACTACAGTGTGCAACAACACTTGGGCTGCCAGGTAGAACTCTGGCTTTTTTACATAAAGGTTTTAGAATCAAAGACATATAGCTTTAGGTATGGGCTCTCACACACTGGGTATGTGACTCTAAATGAGTTATTTAACTTCTCCCTAACTTCTCATCTTAAAAATGAGGAGAGCGGTTCACCTGTTTGTAAGATTGCTATAGGGATGACCTGGCACACCATTTATAAAGCACACTATCTTACACAGAGCAAGCACTTCATAAATGACAGTTAACCTTATTATTTATCTATGGCTCCTGTAATGCCACCAAAACTGAGAACTAAATGAAATAGACAAAGGAAAAAAGATGGCCTGCCTGCCTGCCTGATTTGACAGACAATCATTTGAAAAATTTCTGGCTTATTAACTAACGGTAAAGACCTGTCTATCCCATGTCCCAGGACTTCTACTCTGAGGGGTACACCCAACCTAAGTGCACCCAACTGCACAAGGAGACAAGAAAACTGAAAATCTCAGAGAAGCACCATACCTAATAGCCAAACACTGAAAACATTCCAAATCCATCAACAATAGAATGTAAAAGCAAGTGATGAAAGGATGATTGTATTTATATAATGAAGTACCAGGAACATGGGACCAAAGTGAAAAAACCAGGGCTGTATTCAAAAAAGGGAAGAATCCCACAAAGTCAATGCAGAATGCAAAGTGATAGATACAAAATAAGATGGAATGATTCTATTTGTAGAAAGTTCAAAGATACGCCAATTAAGTATAGTACTTACAAATGCTTAACTGGTAGATCAAAGAACTTTTAAAAAGCAAAAAAGATGATCATGAAGTGAAGATAATGAGGTAATGATCAGCTTCGGGGAAGAAAGGAGTTGTGACTGGGAAGGAGGAACACAGAGGACTTAGAGAGTTATTTCTGGACCTGGATGATGATTATGTGTGCATTACACTGATTGACTAAGGTGTACAATTACGTTTTGTACTCTTTCTATATTGGTGTGATATTTCACTGGAAAATATGCATGAATCATTCTTACCTGTCCCACTTAATGTAAGCCCCCTTTTCAGGAGTGTCAGAGAGCTGTGGGCTGTGAATCTATCTTTGCCCTTCTGAGAACCCTATCTGTCTAAGCTAAACCTATGCAGGAGCTGAGAGGCAGAGAAGATGCAGAAAAGGGGAGGAGGTGGGGCTGCCAACTGTGACTCTCATGACAGAGCTGTCCAGACTTTCCATCTCAGTACTAAACATCCTTTCAGGGTCAGCCTGTTTTATTTCATGTCATAGCTGTGACAGGAAATCAAAAGAGACAGAATAATCAACACAAACCTGAAGTAAGGGACACAGAAGAAATATTATCTAGACCATTCACTCAACATGCACATAGTGCAGGACACGGTGATTCTGCTGGGAGGAAGCATATGATCCAAATAAGAGCAAAGCCCTTTCCTAAAACCCACCCTGGATACTGTGAGAGATAAGTCCTTTTCTTCCTGAGGCTGCGAAACTATGGATGTGAGCTGGGAGCTTCCAGAAGCTACTTTCTCCTACTATGTGGGCAAAAGCCACAAGCATGTATACACATGGATACAATAAAGCTGACAGGAAAGGTAGGGAAACTAAAATCTGGAGAGCAAGAATGCAAAGAGGTGGGCCAGCGAGGTAGCTCAGCAGACTAAGTGCCCGCTTTGGCGAGCACAGGGACCAGGGTTTGATCCCTGGTCCCGCATGCTACGCCAGTGCCACCCCCAGGCACACTGAGCCATCCACTGAGTCTGGGCATGATGAGGAACACCTGTAATCCCAGCACTGGAGGGGATGAGACAAGAGGATCACTAGGAGTCTGAGCTGCGTAGTGAGACACTGTACCAAATACATAAATGGAAAAATAATAATTATAAAGAATGCAAAGAGCTGAGAAGAGTGCTTCAACTCAGAGGAGTGAAGGCTGGTGAAGGTAGGGAGAGGGTCCCAGGTCCACCCATGATGCCTCACTTTCTGCAACTCAGCTTCAGTTTAATCCTTTCTGGGTAAGTAAGACAATGTGGGTCGGACCTTGTAGCTCAATTCTAGTAACAGAAAGGTAAATAACATATAAGATTTCTCTAAGGATGCCACAGTTTAATCAAGAAACCAGAAGCAGAACAGATCATCCTACAACATTATGGAAATGCTAATGGGGTGGCACAGCTCGGCCAGACTAGGGCATGAAAGGCGAGGGTCAGAAAGGGGTTTTAGAGGAGGTGAGCTGTGAGCTGAGCCTCATAGGATTCTTAGACTTCATCAGGGAAAAGAAGAGAAAGGCCAGCCAAAGCAATAGGGTCAGTTTGCACGAAGGTGTGGAGCTAAGGAAGGATTTGGGAGGGGTGTTCAGCACAAGGTAGCATTGCTGGAGTGAGTGGTTGGCAGGAGAGGCCACGGAAATGGGTCATAAAGGAGCTGAGAGTCACTCAAGTGAGCTTGGGCTCTAGTCATAGATCAAAAGGAGCCTTTGAAAAGCTTTAATCAGAGAAATGATTTATCAGGGGTCCAACTTCCCTTTCAGAAAGGCCTAGAAGGTATTTCCTAAGCACACTGTTTGGCAGCAGAAAGAGATGTTTCTTGCCCTCTCCTCCTACCTCCCCTTCCCAGTCCAGCCTCATTCCAGCACTCTGACTCTTTAAAGCTCCCTTCATCCCAGCAATGTTTATTCATTGTATTTGTCACCCAGTGGTGAAAACTGGGGCTGCAGCAGCTATACAAAGATCAACAGACCAGTTGTCCTGCAAGCTGGGTCCTCATCCTGCTCTGCCACAACCATGTCTTATATCCAGGGCAAGGCTCCAGCCCCATCTTCTCCAGATGCACAAGGAGGATAGCAAGATTAGTCTGTATACCTCACAGGGCTGTCATCAAAAGTGATAAAAGGAATGAAAAGCCACAGTCCCCATACCTTTGACTATGAAAGGATTTTAATAAAAGTAGCACAATAGCCACCAACTGTGGTACATGCCTGCAATGGCAGCATTCTTGGAGGCTGAGGCAGGAAGACTGCAAGTCTAAACCCAGTGCATGCAACTCAGCAACTTGAAAGACCCTGCCCCCCACTAAGAAGAAGGGCTGGGTACCAAGCTTAGTCTGAAGGGCTCAATTCCTAGTGCTTCCAAAAATAAAAAACTGGTACCTTACACAAAATAGCACCAAGAACCATACTTTGTTCAGCTACTAGTTAAAAGTACTGTATGCAAACCCTATGAGTTAGTAACTATACCCAAACTGCTACCTAAATTTTGTTTATTAAATTCACAAGGATTTCATACTTGCATAGCCTGACATTATTGGAAGAATAGTTTGTTTTTACTGTATTATATTCGCCCACAAGGACAGCATTAAATATGCCATTAAAAAGATAAATCTTGGTAAAAATCCTACTATTCAGCATGCCAGAAATAAAGAAGGCAATTTTAAATTACGTTGAAAGTCTAGGCTTTAGAAACAAAAAATATAGCAGCACGGATGCCCAGACAGCACACTCCCCACGTGTAACAGAACACTGGCCCCTCAGCAGACATCAGAATCTCATAAGACAAAGGCTACTGCTTCCTGAAATTAGGAAGCAACATTGCTTCTAAGGTGAAGCCATATAATTCTAGTGGGAGAATCATGGAGGATTTTTTAAAAATTTACAGAGCACATTTTTAGCAGTCTTAATTGCCATGGCCAAGTTTTTCAATGGCGCGCACAGTAGTCTGACAATTCCCCACAAGATGGCACCAAATTCATACTCATAAGACATGCAAGAGCATTTTCTTTTAAAAATCATAAAACAGACATTCTGAATATTCAACAACTTCCTTCATAGCTTATCATGAACAGTGGGCTATATTATTGACATAAGTAGCCTTTTATATGTTACAAATGTTGACAGCTTTTTTTTGCCAGGTATAAGAAAATTTAAGATAAACCTCTTCTCAAGATAGACCTGTGCCACTTTTGAGCAGTTTTCAAGAAAAAAAAAAAAAAGTACATAAGTCCTAAAAATAAATGTTCCACTTCTTGGGGGGAAACATCCTAAAACTAATGTAGCACAGCTGAATGTACCCAGAAGCTGGTCATTCCTCCTTTGCTTTAAATTTTGCCTGAGCTTAGATGAGCTGGTGTAAATCTTTAAAGAACTGAATGTTATTTAAAAATTGAAATAGATTTGCAATTAATACTTAATGTAAGAGGTCATGGTTATTTTAAAAAGATGAGATCTATTATTGGAGACTGCCTCCCTCCTCTCTTTCCACTTTCTTCATCTTATATAAAAAGTTGTTTTTAGTTTAACAGGTCTGTTCTTGAGCTCAGGGGATCCATATTGAAAGTCACTCTGGGAATAGACATAGTCTACCACAGTTGGTTCAGGGGCTCTTTCTGCCAATTAAAAAAAAAAAAGCCTTCCCCTAGCTTCTGGGAGCCAAGGCTTCCATTTGGGAGAAAAAAAAAAAAAATGCAGAGGTTGTGTGGAGAATAAAATAACCTCAAAGGTTACTCTGCTAGCATGAAAACAGAAAACTACCTGCTAGGACTAATCAGCTATTTATTCCCAGTTACAACATTCACAAAAGGTATGACTGGAAACCTGTGAGGAGTCTGTGTAACGGGCTTACCGACTTCATAGGGAAAAACAGCAAAAAGAAAAGAACAAGGTAGATCAGCGCCATTTTGACATCATCAAGCTACTTACCAACTAAGCCCACTAATGCCCAAGACGGTCCTCTAATCCTGCTAGCAATTCCTGAATCATTCATTCAGCCTCCAGAACATTTCTCCACCAAGGAATTGGCCCTAATTGTGTCCTCTTGACTTCTAATCATGTGTGATTCCCCACGACACAGGGTAAACTTTCTGTTCACTCATTTCTGTTTCTTAAGAAGAGCATCACTCGTCCCTGGACATCATGAGGCAGGAAGATCAGGTGGCTAAAATTAGATGGGAAAGGAGGTGTGGCAAGACCCTGGGACACACAAGCAAACAATTCTCAGAAGCCTGCATGTGGAACTGTCCCAAGAGCTCGAGTAGGTTTTGGTAGGATGAGCTGAGACACCAGTATGGGAAATACAAAATCAGGACGACAGATGTTATGAAGTGCTCATCGTCGTGCCTCTTCACGACAGCCCACCCTTCACTGTAGGTATATTTTTATTCTTATTTTTTCCTCCCTTTTTCCTCCACCTAAATTTATCCTGCAGAGCCTATCCTTATCATACTCTTCTATTTTTTTTATTTCTTTATTATTATTTTTGTAACATATTTGCTACAGGGTCTCACTACATAGCCCAGACTCATAGTGATCCTCCTATTTCCAGCCTTGCCAGCACTGGGATTACAGGCATGCACCACCACACCCAGATTCAGTCACCAGTTAACCCTCACCCCCCGACCCCTGAGGCAGGGGCAAGAGTGGCATGCAGGACTGGGGATTGAACCCTGGTCCCTGCGCTTACCAAAGCAATACCCTTCTATTTTGTTTTAAGGTTTTTGTTCCCCTTTACTAATTGTAAAACCTTGCCAACATTTTTGCTTTTTTGTCAGAAAAGACCTTCAAATTACTATAAAAGGAGAGTCCAGCACCCTAGAACCCATTCACAATCATGCAGGTAGTTGGAGATCTCAGGAACAACAGCAGGGTTGATACAAGGTGCTTTCTCTCATCTCTGTTGCCCACTGAGGCAGATACTCTCGCAGGCTGGCTGGAAAGGCAAGGAATAGAAAGTTGTTTTAATAATGATCTGAGAACCTGCTCATATATTATTCTGTATTCGGGAAACCTGCAGAGCCAACCTTCCCTGCCCTCCATGTGGGAAACATGGAATGAAGATTCTCAAAGTGGCAACTTTCTTCCAAGTAGTATGAACACTTAGAACAATTTAGCACACACTTGAGCTCCAATATGCCAGATTTCTAAAATGCTTTACACGCCTTTTCTTAATGTTGATGTAAAACTACCAATACTACTACTTACTTGTCATCACAGAATTGAGGATGAATTTATACAATAAATACTTTATGGTAGAAATATGCAACACTTCATTCACTAAACAACGCAAGAATTAACTATAAGACTTTGGCAAGGGAATGGCATAATCAAATTTTGGTAAGATTCATAATATCTCTAGTTATGCAGGTTTCAATTAAAACTTACAGAAACTACCATTTATTATACTGTTGCCATATACCAGCTATTATGCTAAATATTTATCAATTTTCATGTAAAAATTGATTTTATAACTGCAGACTTCTGAAGCAACAATAGTAAATCCTCAAGTGTGTCCCTCAAAAGTGTTCACACATAATTATCAATGTTCTGCAACAAGCAACAGGATAAATAAAGAGGTGAAACAATCTGTGCCCCCCTTCCCTTCCAATGCTTTCCGAAGACCTACAATTCAGTAGGAGAATAGAACCGTTACAGTCTTCCTAGGGGTACGTTTCAGGTACCTCCAAGGAGTAGGAAGCAACTAATCACCCACTTGGGTATTCTAGACTTTTCTCTTTTTAGAAGTATACTTAATTGAAGAAAGGAGTACAATGGAATATAGAATTCAATGTAGCAAACAGAAGTCATTAAGAATAAGAAGTCATGAGCTGCGGGATGAAGAAATGAAATCTCATGCAAGGATTGTCTTTAGCTCACAGGAAAAAAAATAATAATAATAATAATAATAATATAATAATAACTCCAGGAAAGAAGTATTTGACAAAGAGCAGGCCCCTTGGCATATCTCTCCTTGATCTTCTCTCTGCTCCCCTTCAAGCCAGAGCTGATCACAGCCCTAGCTTTAGAACTGCATCCCCTCGAAGGAGTTGTCAGACCTAGCTAGCTTTCCCATCATCGTGCCGAGCGTTCTTTCTTACTCTTCTAGCTTTGTTCAGAAGAAGCCATATTCTCTGGGCACTTCTTTGGGTATGATCTGAGTGTATGCCCCAAAGGTTGATGTGCTGGACACTTGGTTCCAAGAGTGATGACCCGAGAAGTGATGGGGTCTTTCAGAGGTGGGGCCTAAGGGAAGGCGTGTAGGTCACTGGAAGTGCTGCTCTCAGAAGAGATCTAATGTAGCTCTTATACAACCCTGGTTATCCTTCACAAGAGTTACAAGTTACAAAAAGAACAAGCCTGGTCTCTGCGTTGCTCATTTCCTGTGTCACTGTATAACTGCCCTCTGTCCGCCATGATGCTGTCATCTCATGACACAGCCAGAAAAGTCCTCACCAAGTCACCAGCATCATGCTATTTGTAGAGTCCACTCATCAGAACTGTGGATCAGATAAACTCCTTACCTGATAAATGATCCAGACTTGGGAGTTGTTATAGCAACAAAAAATAGACTAACATAGTTAAGTCCTCTGAGGTGCCCTCCTCTCTCATGTGTCTATAAATACAAGAATGTGAGAAGAGCCACAACCAACATTTCCCCCACAGAATGGGAGGCTTTGTGCTGCTAATCCCTGTATTGTCATTGTATTACGCCAACTTGAACATAATAAGTACTTAAGAATATACTTCAAAGTATAGTATTTTTACGTTCCTCCTTCAAAAGAGTCTACACTCATAGGTGATTGATAATATCTAGCTTCTGTTAAGGACATCAAAAACATTCACTAAAAAACTAAACAGCAAATGTTAGCCCAGGAAACAGAGATAGGTACATGTTATGTGGTTGTCACTCATTAGAAAATTTGGGTTTTTAAAGAAAAATTTCCTGCCTTTCTTCCCTCTTTCTTTCTTTTCTTTCTTACTTCATAAAGTCTTGTCCTCATTAGCTTTGCAAATTCTGTTTGCATTCAGAAGTCATGATATAATGCCAGACTACAGAGTTCAGTAACGACAAAAACGGATTACTTAGTTCAATAATTCTTTCTGTTGAAATTTAACATCCTTTTTCCCCAGAGTATACAATGCATGATCGCTGGATCCTCACCTAGCTATGCCTGTGTTACTAGTACTTACCAGAACAAACATGCAGAAAGGGGCAGATGGGTATTTCAAATACCACATTAAACAAAATATCCTTTTACATTTGTAAAATAAATAGGATTTCATTGCTCATATCTCCTAGATAAAGTGACAAGAAAGAAAAAGAAAACAAACATGAGAAAAGGACCAGGGGCCTCTTGGAATGTCTAGTAATATAAGTTAAGATGGCTACTTGAACCTTGTACCCTTGGAGCACAATCGAGTCTCCACTGTGCAGGCCAATACCTTCTCTCCTCTCCCTCTTCTTTCTCCGCCCTTTCGGATTAGCACACTGAGGAAATGTAACAGCAACATGCCTTTATACGGAAGGCTGAGCACAAGCCTCACAGTTACTGTATCTGAGTTTCCTGGTGCCTCCAATAAATGATGCATCATCACTCAGGAAGATCCAGGAATGACTCTCTACCTGCACTTGGTACCAAAACTAAAAGAAGAGGGACCAGGAGATAGATTGGGGGCATAAGTGCCTGCTTAGCAAACGCAAGGTCCTAGTTCAATCTCTACTACCAAAATATAAATAAACTAAAAGAAGTGACAGAAAAAGCATGCTACTCTTTAACAAAAGGTGGACCTTGACACGAATCAATATACAATGTACTAAATTCCACTACCAAACTACTGCCTCTTTTTCCAGTTAGCAAGCCACACCACTACATCAATAACTCCAAACAAATAAGGAATTAGAACTAGAGCATTTCCACTAGTGGTACACCAGCTGATTCCATCATGCTCTGGCAAAGGTGGGCTATTCATTTAATGACTAGGTGCCTACAATGTGACTAAGGTTATTAAATTTTATTTTGTGGTAGTCAAGTTCACAAGATACAGTAACTGTGAGGCTTGTGCTCAGCCTTCCGTATAAAGGCATGTTGCTGTTAAATTTCCTCAGTGTGCTAATCCGAAAGGGCGGAGAAAGAAGAGGGAGAGGAGAGAAGGTATTGGCCTGCACAGTGGAGACTCGATTGTGCTCCAAGGGTACAAGGTTCAAGTAGCCATCTTAACCTATATTGCTAGACATTCCAAGAGGCCCCTGGTCCTTTTCTCATGTTTGTTTTCTTTTTCTTTCTTGTCACTTTATCTAGGAGATATGAGCAATGAAATCCTATTTATTTTACAAATGTAAAAGGATATTTTGTTTAATGTGGCATTTGAAATACCCATCTGCCCCTTTCTGCATGTTTGTTCTGATAAGTACTAGTAACACAGGCATAGCTAGGTGAGGATCCAGTGATCATGCATTGTATACTCTGGGGAAAAAGGATGTTAAATTTCAACAGAAAGAATTATTGAACTAAGTAATCCGTTTTTGTCGTTACTGAACTCTGTAGTCTGGCATTATATCATGACTTCTGAATGCAAACAGAATTTGCAAAGCTAATGAGGACAAGACTTTATGAAGTAAGAAAGAAAAGAAAGAAAGAGGGAAGAAAGGCAGGAAATTTTTCTTTAAAAACCCAAATTTTCTAATGAGTGACAACCACATAACATGTACCTATCTCTGTTTCCTGGGCTAACATTTGCTGTTTAGTTTTTTAGTGAATGTTTTTGATGTCCTTAACAGAAGCTAGATATTATCAATCACCTATGAGTGTAGACTCTTTTGAAGGAGGAACGTAAAAATACTATACTTTGAAGTATATTCTTAAGTACTTATTATGTTCAAGTTGGCGTAATACAATGACAATACAGGGATTAGCAGCACAAAGCCTCCCATTCTGTGGGGGAAATGTTGGTTGTGGCTCTTCTCACATTCTTGTATTTATAGACACATGAGAGAGGAGGGCACCTCAGAGGACTTAACTATGTTAGTCTATTTTTTGTTGCTATAACAACTCCCAAGTCTGGATCATTTATCAGGTAAGGAGTTTATCTGATCCACAGTTCTGATGAGTGGACTCTACAAATAGCATGATGCTGGTGACTTGGTGAGGACTTTTCTGGCTGTGTCATGAGATGACAGCATCATGGCGGACAGAGGGCAGTTATACAGTGACACAGGAAATGAGCAACGCAGAGACCAGGCTTGTTCTTTTTATAACTTGTAACTCTTGTGAAGGATAACCAGGGTTGTATAAGAGCTACATTAGATCTCTTCTGAGAGCAGCGCTTCCAGTGACCTACACGCCTTCCCTTAGGCCCCACCTCTGAAAGACCCCATCACTTCTCGGGTCATCACTCTTGGAACCAAGTGTCCAGCACATCAACCTTTGGGACATACACTCAGATCATACCCAAAGAAGTGCCCAGAGAATATGGCTTCTTCTGAACAAAGCTAGAAGAGTAAGAAAGAACGCTCGGCACGATGATGGGAAAGCTAGCTAGGTCTGACAACTCCTTCGAGGGGATGCAGTTCTAAAGCTAGGGCTGTGATCAGCTCTGGCTTGAAGGGGAGCAGAGAGAAGATCAAGGAGAGATATGCCAAGGGGCCTGCTCTTTGTCAAATACTTCTTTCCTGGAGTTATTATTATATTATTATTATTATTATTATTATTTTTTTTCCTGTGAGCTAAAGACAATCCTTGCATGAGATTTCATTTCTTCATCCCGCAGCTCATGACTTCTTATTCTTAATGACTTCTGTTTGCTACATTGAATTCTATATTCCATTGTACTCCTTTCTTCAATTAAGTATACTTCTAAAAAGAGAAAAGTCTAGAATACCCAAGTGGGTGATTAGTTGCTTCCTACTCCTTGGAGGTACCTGAAACGTACCCCTAGGAAGACTGTAACGGTTCTATTCTCCTACTGAATTGTAGGTCTTCGGAAAGCATTGGAAGGGAAGGGGGGCACAGATTGTTTCACCTCTTTATTTATCCTGTTGCTTGTTGCAGAACATTGATAATTATGTGTGAACACTTTTGAGGGACACACTTGAGGATTTACTATTGTTGCTTCAGAAGTCTGCAGTTATAAAATCAATTTTTACATGAAAATTGATAAATATTTAGCATAATAGCTGGTATATGGCAACAGTATAATAAATGGTAGTTTCTGTAAGTTTTAATTGAAACCTGCATAACTAGAGATATTATGAATCTTACCAAAATTTGATTATGCCATTCCCTTGCCAAAGTCTTATAGTTAATTCTTGCGTTGTTTAGTGAATGAAGTGTTGCATATTTCTACCATAAAGTATTTATTGTATAAATTCATCCTCAATTCTGTGATGACAAGTAAGTAGTAGTATTGGTAGTTTTACATCAACATTAAGAAAAGGCGTGTAAAGCATTTTAGAAATCTGGCATATTGGAGCTCAAGTGTGTGCTAAATTGTTCTAAGTGTTCATACTACTTGGAAGAAAGTTGCCACTTTGAGAATCTTCATTCCATGTTTCCCACATGGAGGGCAGGGAAGGTTGGCTCTGCAGGTTTCCCGAATACAGAATAATATATGAGCAGGTTCTCAGATCATTATTAAAACAACTTTCTATTCCTTGCCTTTCCAGCCAGCCTGCGAGAGTATCTGCCTCAGTGGGCAACAGAGATGAGAGAAAGCACCTTGTATCAACCCTGCTGTTGTTCCTGAGATCTCCAACTACCTGCATGATTGTGAATGGGTTCTAGGGTGCTGGACTCTCCTTTTATAGTAATTTGAAGGTCTTTTCTGACAAAAAAGCAAAAATGTTGGCAAGGTTTTACAATTAGTAAAGGGGAACAAAAACCTTAAAACAAAATAGAAGGGTATTGCTTTGGTAAGCGCAGGGACCAGGGTTCAATCCCCAGTCCTGCATGCCACTCTTGCCCCTGCCTCAGGGGTCGGGGGGTGAGGGTTAACTGGTGACTGAATCTGGGTGTGGTGGTGCATGCCTGTAATCCCAGTGCTGGCAAGGCTGGAAATAGGAGGATCACTATGAGTCTGGGCTATGTAGTGAGACCCTGTAGCAAATATGTTACAAAAATAATAATAAAGAAATAAAAAAAATAGAAGAGTATGATAAGGATAGGCTCTGCAGGATAAATTTAGGTGGAGGAAAAAGGGAGGAAAAAATAAGAATAAAAATATACCTACAGTGAAGGGTGGGCTGTCGTGAAGAGGCACGACGATGAGCACTTCATAACATCTGTCGTCCTGATTTTGTATTTCCCATACTGGTGTCTCAGCTCATCCTACCAAAACCTACTCGAGCTCTTGGGACAGTTCCACATGCAGGCTTCTGAGAATTGTTTGCTTGTGTGTCCCAGGGTCTTGCCACACCTCCTTTCCCATCTAATTTTAGCCACCTGATCTTCCTGCCTCATGATGTCCAGGGACGAGTGATGCTCTTCTTAAGAAACAGAAATGAGTGAACAGAAAGTTTACCCTGTGTCGTGGGGAATCACACATGATTAGAAGTCAAGAGGACACAATTAGGGCCAATTCCTTGGTGGAGAAATGTTCTGGAGGCTGAATGAATGATTCAGGAATTGCTAGCAGGATTAGAGGACCGTCTTGGGCATTAGTGGGCTTAGTTGGTAAGTAGCTTGATGATGTCAAAATGGCGCTGATCTACCTTGTTCTTTTCTTTTTGCTGTTTTTCCCTATGAAGTCGGTAAGCCCGTTACACAGACTCCTCACAGGTTTCCAGTCATACCTTTTGTGAATGTTGTAACTGGGAATAAATAGCTGATTAGTCCTAGCAGGTAGTTTTCTGTTTTCATGCTAGCAGAGTAACCTTTGAGGTTATTTTATTCTCCACACAACCTCTGCATTTTTTTTTTTTTTCTCCCAAATGGAAGCCTTGGCTCCCAGAAGCTAGGGGAAGGCTTTTTTTTTTTTAATTGGCAGAAAGAGCCCCTGAACCAACTGTGGTAGACTATGTCTATTCCCAGAGTGACTTTCAATATGGATCCCCTGAGCTCAAGAACAGACCTGTTAAACTAAAAACAACTTTTTATATAAGATGAAGAAAGTGGAAAGAGAGGAGGGAGGCAGTCTCCAATAATAGATCTCATCTTTTTAAAATAACCATGACCTCTTACATTAAGTATTAATTGCAAATCTATTTCAATTTTTAAATAACATTCAGTTCTTTAAAGATTTACACCAGCTCATCTAAGCTCAGGCAAAATTTAAAGCAAAGGAGGAATGACCAGCTTCTGGGTACATTCAGCTGTGCTACATTAGTTTTAGGATGTTTCCCCCCAAGAAGTGGAACATTTATTTTTAGGACTTATGTACTTTTTTTTTTTTTTCTTGAAAACTGCTCAAAAGTGGCACAGGTCTATCTTGAGAAGAGGTTTATCTTAAATTTTCTTATACCTGGCAAAAAAAAGCTGTCAACATTTGTAACATATAAAAGGCTACTTATGTCAATAATATAGCCCACTGTTCATGATAAGCTATGAAGGAAGTTGTTGAATATTCAGAATGTCTGTTTTATGATTTTTAAAAGAAAATGCTCTTGCATGTCTTATGAGTATGAATTTGGTGCCATCTTGTGGGGAATTGTCAGACTACTGTGCGCGCCATTGAAAAACTTGGCCATGGCAATTAAGACTGCTAAAAATGTGCTCTGTAAATTTTTAAAAAATCCTCCATGATTCTCCCACTAGAATTATATGGCTTCACCTTAGAAGCAATGTTGCTTCCTAATTTCAGGAAGCAGTAGCCTTTGTCTTATGAGATTCTGATGTCTGCTGAGGGGCCAGTGTTCTGTTACACGTGGGGAGTGTGCTGTCTGGGCATCCGTGCTGCTATATTTTTTGTTTCTAAAGCCTAGACTTTCAACGTAATTTAAAATTGCCTTCTTTATTTCTGGCATGCTGAATAGTAGGATTTTTACCAAGATTTATCTTTTTAATGGCATATTTAATGCTGTCCTTGTGGGCGAATATAATACAGTAAAAACAAACTATTCTTCCAATAATGTCAGGCTATGCAAGTATGAAATCCTTGTGAATTTAATAAACAAAATTTAGGTAGCAGTTTGGGTATAGTTACTAACTCATAGGGTTTGCATACAGTACTTTTAACTAGTAGCTGAACAAAGTATGGTTCTTGGTGCTATTTTGTGTAAGGTACCAGTTTTTTATTTTTGGAAGCACTAGGAATTGAGCCCTTCAGACTAAGCTTGGTACCCAGCCCTTCTTCTTAGTGGGGGGCAGGGTCTTTCAAGTTGCTGAGTTGCATGCACTGGGTTTAGACTTGCAGTCTTCCTGCCTCAGCCTCCAAGAATGCTGCCATTGCAGGCATGTACCACAGTTGGTGGCTATTGTGCTACTTTTATTAAAATCCTTTCATAGTCAAAGGTATGGGGACTGTGGCTTTTCATTCCTTTTATCACTTTTGATGACAGCCCTGTGAGGTATACAGACTAATCTTGCTATCCTCCTTGTGCATCTGGAGAAGATGGGGCTGGAGCCTTGCCCTGGATATAAGACATGGTTGTGGCAGAGCAGGATGAGGACCCAGCTTGCAGGACAACTGGTCTGTTGATCTTTGTATAGCTGCTGCAGCCCCAGTTTTCACCACTGGGTGACAAATACAATGAATAAACATTGCTGGGATGAAGGGAGCTTTAAAGAGTCAGAGTGCTGGAATGAGGCTGGACTGGGAAGGGGAGGTAGGAGGAGAGGGCAAGAAACATCTCTTTCTGCTGCCAAACAGTGTGCTTAGGAAATACCTTCTAGGCCTTTCTGAAAGGGAAGTTGGACCCCTGATAAATCATTTCTCTGATTAAAGCTTTTCAAAGGCTCCTTTTGATCTATGACTAGAGCCCAAGCTCACTTGAGTGACTCTCAGCTCCTTTATGACCCATTTCCGTGGCCTCTCCTGCCAACCACTCACTCCAGCAATGCTACCTTGTGCTGAACACCCCTCCCAAATCCTTCCTTAGCTCCACACCTTCGTGCAAACTGACCCTATTGCTTTGGCTGGCCTTTCTCTTCTTTTCCCTGATGAAGTCTAAGAATCCTATGAGGCTCAGCTCACAGCTCACCTCCTCTAAAACCCCTTTCTGACCCTCGCCTTTCATGCCCTAGTCTGGCCGAGCTGTGCCACCCCATTAGCATTTCCATAATGTTGTAGGATGATCTGTTCTGCTTCTGGTTTCTTGATTAAACTGTGGCATCCTTAGAGAAATCTTATATGTTATTTACCTTTCTGTTACTAGAATTGAGCTACAAGGTCCGACCCACATTGTCTTACTTACCCAGAAAGGATTAAACTGAAGCTGAGTTGCAGAAAGTGAGGCATCATGGGTGGACCTGGGACCCTCTCCCTACCTTCACCAGCCTTCACTCCTCTGAGTTGAAGCACTCTTCTCAGCTCTTTGCATTCTTTATAATTATTATTTTTCCATTTATGTATTTGGTACAGTGTCTCACTACGCAGCTCAGACTCCTAGTGATCCTCTTGTCTCATCCCCTCCAGTGCTGGGATTACAGGTGTTCCTCATCATGCCCAGACTCAGTGGATGGCTCAGTGTGCCTGGGGGTGGCACTGGCGTAGCATGCGGGACCAGGGATCAAACCCTGGTCCCTGTGCTCGCCAAAGCGGGCACTTAGTCTGCTGAGCTACCTCGCTGGCCCACCTCTTTGCATTCTTGCTCTCCAGATTTTAGTTTCCCTACCTTTCCTGTCAGCTTTATTGTATCCATGTGTATACATGCTTGTGGCTTTTGCCCACATAGTAGGAGAAAGTAGCTTCTGGAAGCTCCCAGCTCACATCCATAGTTTCGCAGCCTCAGGAAGAAAAGGACTTATCTCTCACAGTATCCAGGGTGGGTTTTAGGAAAGGGCTTTGCTCTTATTTGGATCATATGCTTCCTCCCAGCAGAATCACCGTGTCCTGCACTATGTGCATGTTGAGTGAATGGTCTAGATAATATTTCTTCTGTGTCCCTTACTTCAGGTTTGTGTTGATTATTCTGTCTCTTTTGATTTCCTGTCACAGCTATGACATGAAATAAAACAGGCTGACCCTGAAAGGATGTTTAGTACTGAGATGGAAAGTCTGGACAGCTCTGTCATGAGAGTCACAGTTGGCAGCCCCACCTCCTCCCCTTTTCTGCATCTTCTCTGCCTCTCAGCTCCTGCATAGGTTTAGCTTAGACAGATAGGGTTCTCAGAAGGGCAAAGATAGATTCACAGCCCACAGCTCTCTGACACTCCTGAAAAGGGGGCTTACATTAAGTGGGACAGGTAAGAATGATTCATGCATATTTTCCAGTGAAATATCACACCAATATAGAAAGAGTACAAAACGTAATTGTACACCTTAGTCAATCAGTGTAATGCACACATAATCATCATCCAGGTCCAGAAATAACTCTCTAAGTCCTCTGTGTTCCTCCTTCCCAGTCACAACTCCTTTCTTCCCCGAAGCTGATCATTACCTCATTATCTTCACTTCATGATCATCTTTTTTGCTTTTTAAAAGTTCTTTGATCTACCAGTTAAGCATTTGTAAGTACTATACTTAATTGGCGTATCTTTGAACTTTCTACAAATAGAATCATTCCATCTTATTTTGTATCTATCACTTTGCATTCTGCATTGACTTTGTGGGATTCTTCCCTTTTTTGAATACAGCCCTGGTTTTTTCACTTTGGTCCCATGTTCCTGGTACTTCATTATATAAATACAATCATCCTTTCATCACTTGCTTTTACATTCTATTGTTGATGGATTTGGAATGTTTTCAGTGTTTGGCTATTAGGTATGGTGCTTCTCTGAGATTTTCAGTTTTCTTGTCTCCTTGTGCAGTTGGGTGCACTTAGGTTGGGTGTACCCCTCAGAGTAGAAGTCCTGGGACATGGGATAGACAGGTCTTTACCGTTAGTTAATAAGCCAGAAATTTTTCAAATGATTGTCTGTCAAATCAGGCAGGCAGGCAGGCCATCTTTTTTCCTTTGTCTATTTCATTTAGTTCTCAGTTTTGGTGGCATTACAGGAGCCATAGATAAATAATAAGGTTAACTGTCATTTATGAAGTGCTTGCTCTGTGTAAGATAGTGTGCTTTATAAATGGTGTGCCAGGTCATCCCTATAGCAATCTTACAAACAGGTGAACCGCTCTCCTCATTTTTAAGATGAGAAGTTAGGGAGAAGTTAAATAACTCATTTAGAGTCACATACCCAGTGTGTGAGAGCCCATACCTAAAGCTATATGTCTTTGATTCTAAAACCTTTATGTAAAAAAGCCAGAGTTCTACCTGGCAGCCCAAGTGTTGTTGCACACTGTAGTTTTTCCCAATGAACATGTTTGAGGTCTTGCTGCCTGTGGAAGTTGGTCAAGCCTGTTGCAGTAGCTCCTTTGAAGACATACTCTATTTTCAGGAGACAAAAAGCATGAAAGAAAATGAAGCACCTGGGAGAATGAAGCATTTCTTATCTATCCTTTGGTCTGTGCACCCTTTTGGCTCAGGCTCAGCCAGTCTGGTGCTGTACCTTGACTTTAACTCTCAGAAAACCCCTATTAGAATTTTGAAGTTATAAGACATCCATGTATTATTATAATAGAGTAATAATTAAGTGATGGCTCAATATTTATTTTGTCTTTTATTACTGATAAAATTGAAGTCTTTAACATGTTGATCAATAATATGAGTATTTTTCCAAGGCTTCAGCACTGTCTCCTGAACCTTTCCTTCCCTCTCTCCCACACAATCCGATTTTCTTAGTGGCTGGCTCATAAGTCTACATTCATCACCATGCCTCGATCCCTCATCTTCGTAACAGCTGATGGGATACTTTGAAAAGACCTCGTCATCTGCTCACATGTCTTCTCAGTACGGTCCTGTGTAATTTGGCTCTTGCCACCCTTATGATCTTGTGCCCTGTCTTCTATGCTGTAACCACAGTACTTTTCCTTGTGTAGGCTGCGCTTCTAATAACTCTGTTGTGGAGAAATTGTTGTTCTATTTTATTTAGGAAGCTCCTAAAGGTTTAGTAACTTGCTCAGCTCATACAGCCAGTGAATTTCAGGCAGAGCTGGCATTCAAATGGGCTGCAGAGTAAAAACAGTCACTCACCACGCTGTGTCTGTTCTTTGTAGCCCGCTCTCCGTTACTTCAGTACAACTCTCTCTGCATCGGGGGTTTGCACGTACTGCTCCTTTTGCCTCGGATGCTTTTCTCCACACCAATGGACATCTAATGTGCTTGTCCTTCTCCTCAGGGCTCAGCTTTAACGTAAGTGCTCGAAGTGCTTGTAATCTAGAGTAGATATTTCTGTTATTTCGTTGTTTTGTTAACACCTGTGGACTGTTTTACTTTTCCTGTAAGCTCCCAGAAGGCTAAGTGCCCCATACTTGGTACACAATGCCTACTTTGCATGTTTGTTCATTCAGTTAATGAGTTAATGGAAGGGCAGCTCAACAGTACGTTGCCCCCAAGTACACTTTCTGAGTGAGACCCTAATTTAGAGAAACTCACCTTCTAAGTATGGGATACTTAGAAATAATCAGAGTAGATGGGCTTCAGCGTTCTGGGGGCTTACAGTCAGCCAGGAAAAGTAAAACAGTCCACAGGTGTTAACATAACAACGAAATAACAGAAATATCGACCCTAGATGAGAAGCACTTCGAGCACCTACGTTAAAGCTGAGCCCTGAGGAGAAGGACAAGCACATTAGATGTCCATTGGTGTGGAGAAAAGCGTCCGAGGCAAAAGGAGCAGTACGTGCAAACCCCCGATGCAGACAGAGTTGTACTGAAGTAACGGAGAGCGGGCTACAAAGAACAGACACAGCGTGGTGAGTGACTGTTTTTTTATTCTGCAGCCCATTTGTTTAAATGGGTTTTTGGTCTGGTGCTTGCTTGATTTGGATTTCTAATGTGTGTTTTTACATGTTTAAACATATTTACATGTTTTCAGTCTACTTTCCTTCAGGCCCTGCCTCGTGGTTTACAAAGCTCCACTAATTTGAGGCGTCCTGCAGTGGTGTTGCATTTCACCTTCTGAGTTATGAATGTTGCTTAGGGAAAATATTCCAATTTATGGATGGTATTCACTGTAGGTGCTATTTATCAGAACGCCCATCTTTTTTTTTTTTTTCTTTTTACTGTCATAGCTTTCTCAGCTGATTCAAAACAGTTTTGCAGTTGTGTATTTGTGAAAATTGTGACCTCTTTTTAGTGATATAAAAACATTGTTGCTTACATCTGTTTGTTCAGTGTGGGCATTTGATGTGCTAATCAGAAAAAGCTGCTATTCTGCGACGGCGTAAGTTGCTAGTAGATTCTGTAATTGTGAGGATGACAGGTTTTCATAGTATCCACCAGCTTTTTAGAAGTCACACCTTAACCTGATAGAGTAGGATAAAGGCTACTAGTAAATAAATGCACAGATTTTTTTATACTCCAGTGCTACAAGCCTTGCCTTTCATTCTAAATTCCTTGAGAGATTTTTATCATCCACTGGTTAGGATCAGTCACCTTATGGTCTCTTCATTGTTAGCTGTTCTTTTAATGATTAATCAGGCATGATCTTGACCTAGACCTCTTAGAAATAAAGCAGTTTTTCTCTATGCAATATTTCTTAATGATTTTAGCTTATATGTTTATAGTCATTAGAAGTGTTTGACAGAGTAGTTTCAGTTGCAAATATAAATGCCCAAATTAAATTGTTCAGGAAAGATACAGCTGAGGCCAATTTGCATGAATGAAGTCACCTAACGTAGTACTGGAATCCCAAGGCTCCAGCATTCGCTTTTTACCTTCATTTGTCTCTGCCTTTCATGGCTTGATGGAATGTGGTTGGTCAGTCAGTCAGTCAGTCAGTCAGTCAGTCAGTCAGTTGGTCACTCTGCTCTTGCTCTCGCTCTCGCTCTCCCTCTCCCTCTCCCTCTCCCTCCCCTCCCCTTCCCTCCCTCCTTCCCTCCCCCTCCCTCCCTCTCTCCCTCCTTGCCTCCCTCCCTCCCTTCCCTCTCTCTCAGACTTTTGTCCTTATTCAGCCTTGGCTTCCTCCAGATTGTGGGATAGGGTACCTCCAGATGCTTATTTTACCTTGGCTCTCAAGAAGTTTGGGGGAAGTACATTCCTGCCTCCCATAATAAGGGGGGATATAGTTACGAAAAGAGGGAATAAGAACTTCTGATGGATTGATGATGCTGTGGCTTCCATGATCTATGAGATTACTGCTCTTGAACTGAACAAACACCAGTAAAGGCATTGCTCTGTGACAAGCACTGTGCTAAACTTTAGGGCTCTAAAGGTCAATAGTAAGAATAAAGACCAAATTAAATGGACATAAATAAAAATGTGAGGGAATGGGTGCAAT
>PVKN010009903.1:0-23241 GCA_004027915.1 Capromys pilorides
TTTAAACCCCTCACTAATTCAGTGAGGTGTACATGCTACACATTATTATCCTGATGTTCAACATAAGAGAATAATATAACTTGGCATTTGGCAAGTGACTGGTCCAAGGATACTCAGTTCATAAAAAATGCAATTAAGATATACACCTGAGCTTGTCTGATATAGAAGGAAAAATCCTTATGTACCATGATGTACTTTGTCTAAAATAATTACTGGACATGAAATTTCATATGAAAACCTGAAAAGAATTATGCCTGGTGGTGTCATGGTCCCTAAGGAGGTAAGACTATCAGGTAGTCCTGTGTCTGCCAGAATGAGGTCAGTCTAACCGTGGTCGGAGTAGGTAGCAAAGGCTGGTAGTGAAAGAGAATTTTAGGGATATATATGAAAGGAGTGGCTATCAAATTTAGGATGAAAAAGGTAGAAGTCATTAAGAAGCATTGAGAACCAGAAACTGACTACAGAACCATGAACTAGAATGTTGTGTTAAATGAAGTACCTAAGTGAGGCATGATGCTGTATACCATTAGTCCCAGTAGTTAGGAAGCAAGAGCATCACAGGCTACAAGTCAGTCTGGACACCTTAGTGACTTAGCCAGACTTTGAATCAAATTTCTACAATAAATGAATGAAAAACACAGTAGATGCAATCAAGTAGACTCAGGGTTCAATCCCTAGTGATGCCAAGAAAAGGTAAAAAGAAGAAAGAAAGAGGTAAGCAAACCTATTAATCTCTCATAAACAGCAAGACACGTGAGTATAGAGTAGGGATGGAAGGTGAAGCAGGTCATAGGATGCTGCTCTATACTGCTGAAGTAATGGGTGTGTGCCATGTTAGGGCCTTACAAACACACATCACACACAGTCAGCTCAAACGGACTTGACAATTACTTCCTCTTTAGGAACTAACCAAAAAATTAACTAACAAATAAACCTAACAGATAAATTAAGAACTTTAAACCACGTCAAGATTTCTGAATTGATAGCCCTCTCACTTGTAGAATCATGTGGAACATAGAGCAGTGTGGCTCCATAGGGGAATGTGGAACACGTGACACACACACAATAGTCCATTGACCATAGCTTGGGAAGCATTGGAGTTATCACTTAACACTATGAAGCACCAACTCTAGAAGGATAGCGGATACATTAACTTTATTATGAAGTCCTCTATGATTGACCAGCTGCCACAGTATCCTCTATTCACTGATATTGGTCATTTCTGATTTGTGTTTGGTTTGCAAACTAAGGAAAAATATATAGGAAGACACTATCTGAATAATAAGGTATATGTAAATATGAGACACTACTTTATCAATACTATTAAGGGATGCCAGATTCAGTTTATACCTCCAAAGTTTTTACAGTGAATTTCCATGCTAGTCCACATTACCTTTTTAAAATTCTTACTGTAATTTTCACTTTCAAACAGAAGTTCACAGTTTTGACAGAGCACCTGTTACCTAAGTAACTCTCTGATTAAAGGAAGATGCTGGGAGACAGGGAAAATCTGGATTTTGTACTTTTTTTCCCTAAATTAGGATGATTGGTGGCATAGGTCATTTTTCAAAGAGGGAAAATTATTAGAAGAAAATGTTGTCACTTTCTGAATCATTATTTGAAAGTTATTTGAATCAACCAAAAATAGGCAGGTCATCTACTAGTGGACATTTAGATTGTTTTCCATTGTGAATTGGATTTCCATTAGTATATGAATAGAGATATCTTTCCAACATCTTGACTTAAATTCTTCTGGACATATACTTAGAAGTGAGATTGCTGGGTCACCTAGTACTACTTGGTAGTACATTTGGTAAATTGAAGAACATTCAGCCTTCAGAAGGAACCCCTGTCATTTGTGACAACATGGATGAACCTGTAAAACATTATGCTAAATAAAATAAACCAGATTCATAAAGAAAAATATTGTGTGACTTAACTTATATGACATGTCCATCATAGCCAGATTCAGAGAAATAGAGAATGAATGGCAGTCTCCAGCAACTGGGAGTTGGATGAAGGGGAGAATTTATGTTCCATGAATGTAGATTTTCAGTTGAGCAAGATGCAAAAGTTCTAGAAATATGCTGTATAACATTGCATCTGTAATGAATAATACTGAATTATGCAATTAAAAGCTGTTAAAAAGAGGTAAAATATATTAAGTATGTTTATAAAATGTAACCAAAATTTAAAGATATGTTAGAAACATTGGGGATTATGAACATGTTTACTACCTCAATCAGGGTAACTTTTTCACAGGTGTAAAACTGATGAGATTTTATATGTTGTGAATGTGGACTGGCTTGCAAAAGCATTATGTCTCAATAAAGTTGTTTAAAAACAAGGAATAGGAGTAGATTTTTACGGTGGAGTATGCATGAAATCAGCTTGCAGAGGAGTCAGAGGTCAAGCAGACAGAGAAAAGGGGGAGCCAACCTATACGATAAATGGGAGAATGGTGGCTTGGCAAGTGTTAGCCTGCACATTTGGCAGTGGGGTTCCTTGGAGGTGTGAAGGTGATTGCCTCACTGTACTTCCTGTTCTTGACAGATAACAAATGGAACTGAGGTTCCAAATGTCATTCAAGGTTTTATTAGTGGGGACTGAACGACCACTCTTTAATGTATAAACTCTGTTGTCATGGAATTTGGTCTGAACCAAATAAGCCCCCAACTCTGAATTTGAGAAATTGTCTTCTTTCAATCAAAAGATCAACAGGTAAAAAAGTGGAAACTACCAGAGAAAAGCCTGGATTTGCTCTATCAAAAGAGAGGCTTTGTTTTCTCTTTTTATTATGTGGAACCTAGAACCAAGTTGAGCCCACCACTCAAATTATCAGAAGAGAGAGAAACACTTTTCTGTGAGGAGCAAGAGATGAACAAGAGAGGAGGAGCCACCAAGGAATTTAAGTTTGCCCTCAACAATGGGAAGACCTTAGCTCCTTTCCCATGGTCTAAAAGAAGAATGCAGATGTAGGAGTGAAAGGACTTTGTTTTCCACTTCATGATTAATCAATTTTATTCATGAGATCGGAGAAGAAATTTCCTTAAGTAAGGAAATACGAGTGACCTTGAAACCAGGTGCATTATTATCTGGGAATAGAGATAGCCTGAATTTAATTTTTATTAATGTAGATAATAGCTTACATGAGCCTTATGGCCACATTACTAGCACTCTAAAATTTAATTAGATTTTTAGAGCTTCTGCTAATGTCTTTCGTAGGATTATGAAATCTAGGACATCACTAGCTAGTTTCATACATTTTATTTTCATTATGATTTGAAATGAGCCAGAATGAGTATTTTTTGTATTAAAACGGTTTGATTTGGGAGTCTTTTATAAAAAATTAACTCCCAGAGGGTTGAAATCTGTATGCATTTTGTACCAAATTGCTTATGTGTAATTTGGCTTCTGTCTTACAAAAACTGACAAACATCAATGACTTACTTGTTTATTTTTCCTTTTATTAAGGTGTGTTTTATTCATAAATATTAGTAATCACATAAATCTGTTTATCCACATAGTGATTTTAAGCCATTTTGATGCTGCATATTTTCTTTAATGTGTACATCTCACTCAGTTTTTGTTCTGATAACTACTCTATTTTAATTTTCCCTTAAAAGTTCTACCTAGATTATATAGGTGCTATGCCTTTCCAGGTCCAATACACCCTTGACATTAACAGAGAAATATTTTTTCACCATTTTTAGTCATCGCAGTAATGTTCTGATTATGTTCATAAATTTTAACCCAATTTTCCTTCTTCAGAAGCCAAAATATGAGAGCAAGAATTAAATTTCTAGTTTCTATAAGCCACGTTTATAAAAGGAAAGTGATACTATTGATCTGTAGTGGCATTCTCTCTGTTTTTATTATTTAAAGTCTTAATTTTGAATAGCCTCCAATCGGGTAGATAATGAGGTAAATTTACAGAGACTGGGAATGAATAGCCCTACCTAGCATTGACTCCGAGTCAGCATTGTATAGAGGGCAGGACAAGTGGGAATAGGAGCAGGAAACGTATGTGTGCATGCAGCTGTCTTGCCCTGTTTGATCCAGAACAGACAGTTTCCTTGCTTTGGCCCTAATAAGGATATTTTCTACAGCATGAGGGCTTTTACAAGGATAGTCCCAGGATCTGTACAGAAAGTCAGTGACAGTGGGGGCACTCAGTGTTCCTTGCTAAGTGCATGCCATCATGTGATTCACTTCGGCTTTGTGCGGAAATCCTCTGTTGTCACGATTCTTTCCTTATATGCCTTCTGGTGGCTTTAGCCAGAGATTTTGTTTGGAAAAGGACTTAGTCTGGCATGATTGGAGCCTAGTAATTACAGAAGTATCAATTGCTTCTCTCTGTAATTACAGTACAAAGTTGTTATTCATTTTGTCTAGTTTATAACACTAAAGCTGAGAGGATAAGCAAGTTTCCAAAAACTTACATATATATCCACTGCTTTTAGCTTTACATTTTTCACTGAGTAGGAGTTTCTCTTAAGGATAGACTCCTCATGCTCAGAATCCATCGTTTCCACTGATAACCTGGAATGACCTGGAAGGGGAGAGGGACTAGAGCATGTAGGAGGAGATGAGTAACAACCCTAATCCAACCCCTCATCCCAGTATGCAGATAAGCTCACAGTAAGGAGAAAACAGTGGCAGTAAAGGTCACATGAAGTCCCTGCTTGTTTCACAGTCAGTTTCACCCTAATAAACCTATTCTCTTCTTCTTTGGGATCTGTACAAAATTACCATTTTTAATATTGTTTTACTGTTCTCAATCACTACAGATATTCATGGCTATGCTTTACAATGAATTTTTAATTATTTTTCCTGATTAGGTCTTTGCAAGTATTCATAATGTTCTTCTGAGTGAAATAAAATGATATACACTGAGGCGGGTGTTAACAAATTGTAAGTTTTGATATGTTTTGAAAAGAAATGGTAATGATAAATGACAGTGACCTAATTTGTGGAACAATCTTCTTGCATAAAATAATTACTAGTTTGTAATTGTGTGATTAACTCCACAAGAAAAAAGTCAACCATGTCAGAATCATCACCGTTCAGAATTAACGAATACCTGAGACTTTTTTTTTTTCACTTTTTAACCAATAGTGAACATTCACGTAAGTTCCAAACATATATATTTATTAGAAGCACTTTTAGAGTCCATACAGCAACACACACCTGTCATATTGGAAGGCTGAGACAGGGATCTCAAGTGTGAGGCTGTCCAGGGCAATTTAGCAGGTCCGTGTCTCAAAAGTTATAAGATGCAGAAAATAGCTTAGTAGTAGAGTACAGCTGGGTTCAACCCCAAGTGCATGGCGGCAACAGGAAGCATTTTTAGGGAAAGGATATTCATTTATTTGCCACTGAAATTCTGAAGATGTTTTAAAATTTAGCCAACATCTCAAAAAGTAATGATACCTGCTAGTTTTTAGTGACCAGTGTCTTTAAAGTAATTCCACAGATGTGAAAGCTGACCTAGGAAGAGATAAAGGAAGGCATGAGGCATAGTAGGATCAAGTCCATTATGAAATTGAAAAAACTGAAGTTCTATGGGATTAAATGGCATGCTCAAGGTTATGAGGATTTTCAAAGGCAAAACTCAGAAACCTATAAATTTCACATTCTTTTAAAAATGCTATAAAGAAAATTACAATAAACCTAAGGAATGTGAGTGCTGGAAAGTTTCAACACATTTGATCATGAACTGTATCTCAGAAACTTAAAGAAATATTTATGTCTAAATTGAAAATTGATATTACACAATAATCCAAACTATAATAAGATGAATTATGGTTTGTTCATATGCAAAAATTGTTAGGAAAAATTTATTTTAAAATAAAAAGTCATATGAAACTGTAGAAAACGATACATTCATGGCATGAATATGAAAAGTACTGAAGTTACTTGTATGTATGTCTCATGTACATCTGCAGAATTTGATAATATTATGAGAAGCTAGATATAATCACCCCCATATTATAAGCGTGGAACCTCATGCTCTAAGAAATTAATTGTCCATTGGCAAGACATTGACCAGAATTCAAGTCCAAGTCTATCTAATATCTATGGATTTATTTTCTACCATTAACGATCTTGCTTTTATTCTGTGCTTCTTTTTATACTAATATGATGCTCAGTCATATTTCATGACTGAATGGCTGAATGCATGGATCACTGAACACTTTTAAACTTCTTTGATTACAGTTATTCAATTTATGCAATGAGGATAAAATACAGGTGTTTGATTCAAAAGGGTGATTATGTGTGAGTAATTAAGAGCTACTAGCAACCTTTCCATGAACCTTTTTAAGTACAAAAAATTGAAAGACTTTGATTATAAATAAAAATAACAACAAAATTACCAAATATCAGACCCACTTCATCTGCCAGCAGCACTTAGGACAAATATAAACCTGGGAAATATGGTGTGGAAGCAGCTGATTATCTCTGGGTTGCTGAAAGGGGGATATGCATGGTGCTTCCATGTAGGGGGCAGACGTGTGAGTTCTTCAAGGAAGGTACTGCCGCTGCTTGCAACAAGGACGGGGCAGAGATATTCTGGAAGCATTAGGCCAATTTAATATCAGTAGGGCAGGATCATCAACCTGTGTTTGGCTTTATAATAATCATTAGTCTTCATTTGGGGTTATCGATTGTTCTAACAGCTAGGACAAGTGTAATGAACTGTTACAGCCACTCTGGGTGAACGTCAGCCCTCCAAACGATCATTATCCAGAGAGCAGAGTATAAATAGTTGGAGTGTGTGAAGTACAGTGCATAGAAGAGAGGCAGAAAATGGAGAAAGTGGGCCCTTGCTTCCTGCTTGAGTCTTTTTCTTTAGGGGAGATGTCTAAACTTCTCTACTTTCCTTCCATTACCAGAAATTGCTTCAGCAATCTGTTTTAACTGCTCTCGCAGTGGGTCATGAGAAGGAGGACATTTCCCCTGTTAAAGTTTTACTGTTTTGTCAGGGATGGAGGAAGGGCACCTCCAAAAAGTATGGAAAGTTAAATGTAGTGTTTCAATAAAATCCGTGTGTGGTCAGGTGTGTCTGTATTTCTTTTCTCTTCTGTGAGTCATTCCTGAAGGTTATCCTTTTGGGCAGGATACCATTAGTGTGTGGGCTGCTGGAGAAAACTGCACCTGTATAGGAGAGGGCTACTGCTGACAGATTAGCAGAGTGAACTGTTGATGGAATAGTGACAGAATCTAGATACTAACTGTTCAAAAATTGCTTCCCCCATCCACCACTCCCTTCAATGTCAGTGTTCACCCTCTGATTTATTCAGTTCAGATTCCAGTTGTGTCTGCTAAGCACCTCTTATGTGCTGGATCTATTTCTAGTTACAATGTAATTATTATGAGTGTCAACGGGTACTTGTAACCTAGATTTGGCATATACATCCTTGAGCTGAAGAGAAATTGGTTAACTTTGCACACCTAGGAGAAAAGACAATGGAGAAATAGTCCGAAGTTTCCCTGCACCTAAATTGTGTGATACTGCACTACACCCAAGCTGCCTGAGGACGGCATGAATGACAGAAGGGCAGAGAAAAGAGGAGCAGGATGAGGACTGTGTGACACAGAAACAGCCATCTCTTCATTACTACGTTACTGAAAAATCTTTTCTGTGTTTGTATTGAGGGGAAATGCAACCGCCACCCATTTATAGTTTTAAAATAGCTTCCTCACCTTGCAGGAAAGCCTCATCTCCATTAAGCATTTACTCTTCATTCCTGCTCCATAGCACATTTTAACCTTAGCAACCACCAGTCTGCCTTTTGTCTCCCTGTGTTTATCTATCATCTTTATTTCATCTAAATGGGCTCATGTCATTATTTGTCTCTGGCTTCCTTAGCTTACCCTCCTGTTTTGCACTTTCACCCACACTGTGGTGTGTATCAGTAATGCACTGCTCTCTGAGTTGAAATAATGTGCATTCCATCCTGTGTAAGCACCACATCTTATGCATCTATCCCTGCGTCTGTGGCCACTTGAGTTTTACATTTTGGCTACTATGGACAATCAGGAGCAACTGCTTGGATAACTTCAGTTTTTACAAGATACGTCCTTTGAGCATTTATTTTGTAGAAGTGAGTGAATCAAACACTTTATATGTGGAAAGTGCATCCTATAGAACCATGTTAAATAAATACTATCATTGGCTATATTTGAAAGATAAAAGTACCAGTCCAAATAGATTATGCTGTCTTGTGTTGGGATTTACATCCACATAGCCAAAATTCAGAGTCTCTATGGCCCTTTCTTCCTTGTATGCTATAAAGTTCAGGCTTAAAACCATGACCTCTGTTCTTTTCCATTTTCACACAAGTTAGAATTAGTATTGGATATCTATTCTAAGCGCTACTTCCTAAGCTACATTGTTATGTTTACCACATAGATATTTTGTTTATTTTCGAAATGTACTTAGTTTGTGTCTTTACTTATTTATTCATTGGAGACAAGGTCTCTGTGTAGTTGGGGCTACCCTTAAATACATTTTCATAGCCTCCAGGCTAGTCTTGAATTTATAGCAATCCTCCTGTCTCAACCTCCCCAGTGCTGGGATTATAGACATGCACTACAATGCAGAGTTCTTAAATGCTATCTTTAAGAAATATTTATTAATTTTGTTTCATAGTAAGAATCACATAATAAAAGAACACCCCCAGGTTTACTACAACAATCTTGATTGCTGGTAAAATATGAAACTTTAGTTTGCATATAATGTTGAAAATTCAAACAACACAGAATTGCAAAAAAGAAAAGAAAAACTATGAATTTGTTTAAAAAGACAAATCATGAATATCCCCAAAATACGTGTTCAATATATATTCTGAAAACAATTAGGTATGTTAATTTTTATTTTCTCGAGGATTTTTTTTAACTCGTCACAGGTGCATAACAAAGAGGTTATCGGTACATTTGTGCCAGACTAGAAATATGAGGCTCTTTTACAGGCTACTCCGTGTGGGCTTGTCTGCACGCACAGGGGGCATGCTGCTCATTTTCTCCCCTGATGCAGCAGTTTTCTGTGAAATTAACTTGGCATATTTTATTCCAGTGTTACTCTCCAAATCATATATATTTCAAGTTTTATATTCAGTCTCTCTCAGTTGAAGAAATGTAAAGAACTGTGCCACTTGGCCATTCTGAGGATTTAAATTCTGATTATCAGCTAGGGGAAGATTTTGGCCTTTTAAACTTCATTGCAAAGCATGTTTGAAAACTTTCAGCTCAGATCAAGTGTCTCCCACCTGCTATTTTCCGTGTAACCTAGGTCCTGCTGCAGAAAAAGTATTTCTTTGACATGGATGTGAAGTGGAGGCCCTGAGAAGCACTGTTCAAGTTCAGTTAAAGCATTTGAAACTTTAGAAGCTTTCTGCAATCCTGTTTGACTATTAAGTTCTGCAATCTCTTGCTTAGAACAATTGATCTGAGGGATGTGCTTACATTAATAGCATGCTACTTACATTTTACTGTGCTGTTGTGAATTTAATTAAATAATAAATTTATAATGTATGTATGAGACCATTTATATACCACTAAAAGTTAATATTAACCAATAGTGTAAACTGTATGTTAAAAAGTGAAATGTGTTTTACCTAATCCTGAATACAAGTCTTTCCATTGTGTAACAGCCCAATGCAAAGCTTTCATAACAGTCATATTTAACTATTTCAATAAATTATTCCTGTTAAAATGTGAATTTCCTAGTTATTAGGTCCATATAATTGATCTATGTTATACTCATTAAATTTAAAGTTATTATTTAGGAATTATCTAAATATTCTTGCTATGAGATGTTGACAGTGATCATTTTGGGATGGTGAAACTTATAAAAATTATGCAATTTATTAATGAGATTTTTCAAGGGGATATTTTCTTCAAGTCCACACTTATGAATTTACTTATAGCACTTTTAGATATACAGGTAAAACAAACAACTTTTTATTTTATGTGTATTTGGTGCAGGGCTGAATTCTGCATTCAAACTTGTAGTGATCATCCTGTTTTCAAATCCCCCCAGTGCTGGGATTATAAGAATGTGCCACCACTTCCAGTCTCAGTGGCCAGTGCATCATGCCCAGGGACAGGACCAGCATCGCCTGTGGTGCCAGGGATTGAACCCCAGTAGCTGTACTTGCCTAACCAGGTGCTTAGTCCACTGAGCTATCTTGCTGGCTTTTTTATTTTTAGAAAAGTGATGTCACATTAAGCAGAGATTCTTCTTGACTTGCTTTTTAAATAGATGTTTTAAATTTATTTAAAATCTGTTCAAATATCTTTTGTGAATCTCTTTTAAAATGAAATAATAGCGGTCTCCATAAATTCCTACCCAAGTGACTATAGTGAGTGTTTTGGCTTTATGATCAAACCTCCCCAAGCACATTTTCTTTGTGTTAGTGACATATGCATATTGAATATTTCACCTGTACATTAGACTATATAATTTTTCCTTTGAACTTGAGTGATTTACATTCTACCCTCCATGTGTACAAGTGTGTGTGTGTGTGTGTGTGTGTGTGTGTGTGTGTGTGTGATTTCAGCATTCTTTATTAGCTGACACTAGGAAATATCAGCATTGGATTCCCCATGTACATTTCAAATTTAATAAATGGATCCCCTTTAGTTACAAAAATTACATAAACTTAATACTAATTCAGAAGATTTGCAGCCTCAGAAAATTTCTAAAGTATGTTCTAGTTGATGTAGGAGTGGTGTTCAGGGCTTCCTAGAAAGGTTCATGGATAGTTGCATTTTAGGAGCTTTGGATGTAGTAATATACTCTTCAGCCTTTCTTGTTCCCCATCTAATTTGGTAAGTTGCATAATTTTTTAAAGGGATCATTCATTGAGAATCACACTGATTTCAACATGTGCTATGAAGTCTCTGAGTGCAGTAGGAAATAATTTGGAGAGGGAAGAGACACAGTCTTGGGAACAATGCACAGTCACCCTCCCATTTTTTCACTTTGTGTTATTGTCCCATCCTTATGGGAGTGTCTTCACAGCATTGTCTTCACATAGCAAAACTCAATCCAAAGAATTGCCTATGATATTTCAAATTAAACATTTAACTTGGCTAAGTCCAGAACTACTCTCATGATATAGCAAATCAGGATTTTCATTTTAATCTTTCTCTTGAAACTGCCTTGTGGTACCAGTGGTCATGTGGCAAGCAGACTGAAGAAGAGATGCCCTCTGAGACACAGGACTAAAACAAACAGCTCAAGCCTCGGAAAGTGTTTAAGTTTGTCATTCCACTGTTCTGGCCTCCACAGAAAACACATTGGTGTTCTATGCTTTCAGGCCATCTGATCTCAACACTTAGACCTATAGGACAACTGTAATCCAGGAGGCAATCCTGGATTACATAAAGACTTCAAAGCTAGTATTCATAATATAGTGAGACCTTGTCTAAAAATAAAAAAAAAATAGTAAATAGGGCAACTGTGAATGTGAACAGATTATTTTATGACTTTACTTCAGTTCCTAAGCCAAACATAACAAGTATATACTTTGTTATCCCTTCTATTTCTCTAGTCTTATGGAAGTCATCATTAATTTATTATTGTAGTCTGTTCTACTAGACCCAGATACTGATTCATAATCTCTCTCAACATGACACTCAAGAGAGCCATTGTTTTCAGGTCAGAAGTGTCATATGAGATGTGCCTGCTCTGCCTTTCTGGCTGGAGTTACAGTCTCATTTCTCTCTAACAAATCTCTGCTTAGCAGGTATAGTTTAAATGTCTTTCACTTTTAGTTTTCATGTCTTCATGAGAATGAAAGTACTCTAGATTATCCAATATATAATTTTTCATTCCACTTTCTTGGTATTCCCATCTCAACATGAATTCTGTCTATCATTGGTTCTCAAGTTTTTTAATCATCATATAACTGACATTGTTCCCCAAGTCTTTCCCTGAGCCATTTTTACCTTTCCCTTTCTGAAAATCTGCTGTTAGTTTCCTAGAGGTGAACATGTATGTTCTGAAAAGCTCAGACATTAATCTAGCAATTAATTCATGGCTTCATAAATACTTGACACTACTAACATTATGGTGAAAACTACACTTTGGCACATTTTGATGGCTGAAATATTACAGAGTTAGGAGCAGGTACTAGGCTTTCATTTACTATTTCTCCTCTGATGCACATGTTCACTGTATAATTTTTATTTTATGGCGGCACATTTATGAAGATCAAGGCTTTACCTATGTTAGGTGAAAAATATTTCATGGTAGCTAGAGATAGACTGACTTCTAAGGATAACATGTCTCTTCTTGTAGCTTATCCTTTCCTATAGTTTATACTATTAAGTATGTTGGGTAGCTCTACTTGATGTTCTAGCCAGCGTTGAGAAATTGATTCCAAAATATCTACTAAATGTCTATGGAAAAACCAGTGTGCTTTTGGCATTGTGCTAGACACTCAAAAACATAGGTGTATGAAAGAGGGAAGCTATATGTGTAGATTCCTAAGGTGAAGGAGAACAGGAATTAAGCTGAGTACTCTGATTCCTGAAGACTTTAACCAGGTAATGTTCTCCTCTGGCCTAGTGAGACATGCCCTAGTGTGCAACATATTGCATCCATTTGTACAGTTTATGACTGTCTGTCTCAGAAATACCAAGAACCTATCACAGTCATGTTCAGAGGATACTCTAGGAACACAATCAGCATGGTCATTATTCATACCCGAAGGTGTATGATTGCAGTGGATTGGTTATTTAACAGTTCTTTACTCATTGCTCTTAAATGATTTAGTTCTCTTGGGCTTACAGAGAGATATGTTTTAAAAGTTAGGAAGGTTAATAATACTAGCAAGTACTGATTATAGGGAGTGTTAGAATACTGTTCAGTGCTCTGATAAGAATTTACAATACCACAGTTAATTGTCACACTAACTCTATGAAATTTAGATTTGACAATTCAAGTTCTGCGAATTCAGAAAGCAGAGTTAAGGTCAATGATGTGTCTGTGGCCAGACATAGATTCAGAGATTCCCACCCGATTCAGATTATGGAACCTGAAGTTTTAAACACTATGTTAAGGTAAGTTACTAGCAAATATTTGGTCTACATTACCTAAATGAGGAAACAGAAACTGAAGCTATTAAGTAATTTGTCAGGTTAACATATTACTTACAAAATAGAGATTATATCTTGTGTTTTAATTTTAATATAACATAAATAATAACAACTCAATCATTTATAATGCTTATTCTACTTCAGCCACTCTCCTAGTGCTTTTTACTTCTTTTATTTAATCATCACAACTCCTTTGTAGGCAGTACTGTTATTATTTGTGCTTTACTCATGAGCCAATCTATGCATTCTGAGATTTTTGTAACATCACATAGCTTCAAAGTTATGAAGGTAAGATTCTAATTTAGCCAGTCTTCTGCCAAGGTTTCCATATTTTTGTTCTAACTTCCAAAGCAGAGATCCTTCCCTCTACCTCCAACAGAATTTGTGAAGCTTAGAGATATTTTCTACTGTTGTAACATTGTCCGTGTACTGTGTGATAGAAAAGGTGCTGGTAGTTGTTGAATGCAATGGGTAGAAGTCAGGGATGCTACAGATCATCCAATAGTATACAAGACAGTCTCATACTTCAAAAATTCACTTGTTTCAAAATTTCAGTGGTGTGATGATCACTGTTCTATCTATTATACTGACTGTTCTATCTACCTGACCTGCAAAGAGCCATGCAGCATAATATACTCCCAATAAGGAAAACAGAAAGTATCCTGTAGTGTACATACCTGGCATAATGTGTCTTTTATTGTGACTGTAGTTCTGAATTGGAATATTATAATTTAGTAGATACCTCATAGTACCACAGCTAGCATGTACCCACTGAGAATCTGGGTGTGCTCATCAATTATTACAGTGTGAGCACAAATTGATGTGTTTAGATTTAGGATAAAAGAATGATATCTCAGTTGGAGAAGAGGATAAAAGTAGCACTTTCATGGCTAGTGGTGATTTTGGTGTCAGCAAAGTAGTCATATTGTTATTTGAAAAACCATGTTATTTTAGAAAGGAAAGAGTGTTATGTTTCAAGCATTTTCTTTTGATTAAAATAAACGTATTTTGCAGATTTAGTGTGCCTTTTATCAGTAGTACAGCTCAATTACCCTTTGGGCGGTAAATCTGGACAAAAATATAAAGAGGAATGGAAATATTTTTATAACTATATTGTGTATTTCTCACAAGAGTTTCCAAGTATAATTACATATCTGTGACTTTTAACTAAAAAAAGCCCCCAATTTTGTGAGTCTTACATTTTATTACTGGCTAATCAGGATTGGGCCTAAGTCCAGCACGCACTTTATTTAAAGAAGTAGGGACATGCATTCCTAACAAAAGGAAATTTCCATCTAATTCCTACTAAAGTTCCTTATTATCATTCAGGACATCAGGCACAACACTATCTGCATACCAAGGTTTTGTATTTCCTGTATATTCATTTAATAGATATTTTGGAATATTTACTGTGTAAGTTTTTGCATACAACACAAAATAAATGAGATACAGAGTCTCTGCCTTTATAAAACTGAGAAGTCAGGCTAGGGATTAGCTTAGTGAAACAGTGCCTGGCAGGCAATTGTAAGGTTCTGAGTTTGACTCCTGGTATAACCCCAAAAGACATCTGGTAAGTTGAATGGAATTCAAATGTTTCATACAAGTAAAAATCTGTTTACTTTTAGGCTGATAGTACTGATTGTAGTGACTTCAGAGAAGTTGGATCTTAGTAGGTAAATAGGAGTAAAAGATTTGATGGTAGGTGGGAAAATGCTGTGAGAAAAAAGAAAGGCTTGCATAGTCAAAGACCCGACCTAGACTTTGACTGCGGTTGACATTTGTTGGTAAAATTCCTGTTACAGGATGATGCATACATAACTTTGAGATTATTATTTCACTTTGCCTTCTCATTTGCACAGTGAGCATAATGGAATGTTTGTGATTGTCAGTGATGGAATGCTGTAAAGCATTCTGCAGACTTACCACGTGTCAGCTGTTGTTATTTTTATTGTTTCCCTCTTTTTAATGTTTATGTATCTATTCACATGTATATGCTTATTTATCTATTCATAGCTGTACCCAATATTCCTAACATGAGTATTTTATTTTGTTGCTCCAATACAAAAATAAGACCAGCTGAATATTCCGTTTGAATTTTTAGTGCCAATGTGAGAAAAAAAGAAAGACAAGAAAATAAAATTAATTTAATAATACTTTACTCAATTCAAAATATCCATTATACCATCATTCCAACACAGAATCCATATGAAATTAGTTATATAACAAAAAACACAATCCTGATATTTTAAAAAAAAATCAAGAGGATCAGGGAAATAGCTCAGTGGAATAAGTGCTTGCCTGGCAAGTGCAAGGTCCTGAGTTCAATCTCTGGTACCACAATCAATCAATCAATCAATATCAAAGATCCAGAAATCGGAATGTTAAGTGAAATAAGCCCGGCACAGTGAAACACTCTACTATCTCACTCATAGTACAGTTTATAAGTGGTGACCTCATCATAGTTGATAGTACAGTGGTGCTTACGAGAGACTGCAAGAAGAGTTAGGAGGGGAGGGAAAGGTTGACCTGTCAGTACTAAGTGATGGTGAGACAGGAATGAGAAGTTCTGGTGCGCTATTCCACTTTAAGGAAATGACAAACGATTGAAGAGACACTATGTTCAACCTGATCAAAGCATTACACATATACTCATATTGAAACATCAATAGCACTTTATTGGCATGCATAAATTTGTGTATCTATATATATTTTATCAATAAATACTATATTGAGATAAAATTATTCTTGACACATTTTCTATTTTATGTAGTTCTTCATGCCTGCTGTATACTCCTAGAGCATCTCATATTGGAATAGCCAAACTCTGTTTCTAAAACTCAACATACTTGAGAATTTATTCCTTAGTCTTTGCTCTTACAGAATAAAAATGCTGGCCTCACATGTAGAGATGATGATTCAGTGTCTTACCTAAATGCAAATGTCAAAAGGCAAAAGACAGAGATACAACTGGAAACTTACAAGACTTTAAAATAAACTTTTTGTAAAAGAAAAAAAAAATCTTAACTTTAAAAAAACATTTGACTATTATGATGATTTTAAGGTCACCGATAAAATGTTAAAGTATGAGTATGTTTTTTAAAATACAAGCACATTATAGAAAATAACCCCAAAATTCAGCTCCTCTGTGCCTCAGACTAAAGTGATTTCTGCTGTGAGGACCTACCAGTTTGTATTATTAAAGTTACCATTTGAAATCAGGGCATCCTGAGAGTACAAGAAAAATTTTTATTGTAAGGAACAGTTTATATAGACAGATGTTGCAATAACAAGGGTTAGTTATGAGTGTAGCTCACACATATCTTTTGCACATGATGTCCTAGATTAGTTACTAGTGTGCCCTTGCACTCACACATATGTGCATGCGCCCTCCCTCCACAAAGTTGCTAGGGTTATTTGAAAGGTAGTCTAAAGATAGGAACTGTGTCCATTACACTTGATATATCAGTATCACTGAGTTACACATCCAGCAGATGACTAAAGCACACCCGTGTGTTGGGGTAGATCATGGGAGCACAGTCTTGAGTACACAGTGGTTTCTCACCCAGTCCCCTCAGCCATACTTCCCTCTTCTGTTCATAGGTATTGCAGACAAAGCAGATTTGCCTTTCTGTGCCACTCTGCCATGAGTTTTCTGCCTTGGAGACTACAAACCATGTAATGACTCTCCAGAATCATGAACTCATTTAACTTTTCCTAATTTCAGTTGTATGTGCCTTGTATTATGTCTCAATGACAGGAAAGGTGACTTAAATACAAATTATACTCTTTTGGTCTGACCCTGCCTCTGTGTCAGGTGGTATAGCAAAGTTATACCGGGTGCATTAGTAGAAGAGCATGCTATCTTTAAATATGAAGCTGATTTTTTATCAGATAGCAGCAGACTCTTTTTAATAGACTTCAGGTTACGCTCTAATCTTCTCTGAAATACTGTGCAGTAACTGTGCATCTAACTGTAGGTAGCTGTTCTATACTTCTCAGATGATCACACAAGTTTGGTTTCAACATAAAATTGATGGTTTTTAACTTACATGAGCAATTATGACAACTTGATTTGTATTCTATTTTGTTGATGTTATATCATGGACTAACATGCTGATAGTTTAATTGTACTTTCTAAATTTAACATTGCACTTACCTGCCCCAGCATAGTCCTGCTTTTAAAAGAAATATCCCATCATATTACAAATATTCAAATTTAAATTCAGTATCCAAACTATTGAATGTACAGTGCAAATTCTAACTGGCAGACTATATTTGGGATTATACTTTCCTGTGTTCTTTAACTACTACAGTCATACAGATTCTTTCTATTTAATAAATAGTAGTTGTATCAAATAGTCTGAAGTGAAATGAATGTCATCATTTTCATTTCTTTCCTGTCTAAAAGGTTAGCCATCCAAGAAATAATACATTGATGTTAAAACACTCCATAGATGGCCACATAAACTACACACTGTTCCTGAAAGTGGAGTTCTTAATTATTCCTGAAACAGCTTTTATAATTAAGAAAAGTATCTAATGAGAGACAGAAAATGAAAGATGTATAGTGAAGGTCAAATATAAAAGGATGCACTGCACTGAGTGCTTGCTTAGATATTTTAAGCATGTATTTTTAAGGAGCAATTTGCACAATATTGCTTTCCTCCAAAAGTTGACAGCAAGCATTGGCATTCTTTGAAGAATAACAAATGTAAATGAATTCAATTTAGAAATGAAGCCATCAAAATGAATGTAAAACCTAGTTGAGTACTGCATTGCATCTGGAAATGCAAAACAACAGTGATTTTGTACGTGCATGTTCTTCCTGATACCTGGATTGTTTTGTCCTATGAAGGAGGCTAAAGTTCAAGTTAAAGATTTGAGCACCATTGGAAGTGAAATATATACATTTTTAATCTTTTTGCATCTTTTCTTCTATCACCATGTATGCTTTTGCCCAAGAGCTACAAAAGACACATAATACTTTGCTCCTAACATTCCATCACTTAATAATGGAGACAAACCATAAAAATTATGAGGTTTTAAAAGATATGCTATGGAGTACAAAGAATGAAGCTTGTGATTGTGGATATAAATTATCAATGGCATGTTTCAATGCTCTGGATGTATTTTTCCAAGGAACTGCTCTACAAATTTCAACCCACAGATTACTAGAAAAGTATAACACAGTCATTAAGTTCTATAGTTGAATAATTTTCAATTTTACTCTGTGAGATAATCAGGAAGTTAACATTTTTCACTTGATTATGTTCCTTAAGCCTTTGATTATGTGTGAATAATGCCAAAGCCAACTTACCGGCAGGAAAAGAAATCAGTGTATATGCCTTATTCTACTCTGTCAGCCTAGAAAGCAATAGAATTCTGCCTTTGACCAACTATTTCTGTATGTTACTGTAGAAAGCACTGCATGAGCAGTGAATGTATGGGTTTGTTATGAGGCTAAAATTTTGTAACTCCCTCTACTTGATCATTTCCTCTCTCCTCAGGCAGGATGATTTAATGAGATATTTAGGAAATGGAACAAAGTATGAAGATATTGCGTATAGGAGAGATCATGAATCAGGTGTGGACAAAGAGAAGAAACAAGAGTATCCAAAGAGAAAAGTTCAAGATAGGAAGCAGAGTTTGTCAATCTTTTGTGCCAAACACTATCACCTAGGATCCAATTAAAATAATGTGTCAATTGAGAGTCTTTCTACTTCCTTCCCAAACAGACATTTTCCTCCTGGTCTCAGACTGGACCAGGGAAACTGCATTGTATTGTCAAGGACCTCATTCCTGTGGGCCATAGTGATAAACTCTGCCTTACAGGAAAGGAAAACTTTGATATAAAAGAGCAGAGGTATCCGAAGTTCCATTTCCCACTTTTATCTTAAGGGAAATAATTATCGTGGGACTGAGGTTATTTTCTGGCAACCACACTGACTGAGTCTTTTTTCCTAATAGGAATGTATCTTGAAATGACTTTTCTATTGTTGTAGGCAGCTGAATTAGACAGAAATATTATAGGTATTCAGACAGGGCTAGGCCCTCAAGGACACAGTCTAGAAGACAAGAAAAGTTGCAGCTGTGAGAGAGACAGATGCTTCTGCTGGGTGCCATACCTAAAGACCAAAGATTGAACAAATGCTTACCTCCCTAAAGATAAGCTTCTGGGATTGATCATTACCTTAAGGAAGGCAGAAAGAGTCACTAATCCAACTGCTACCAACTGGCTACCAGATAAATTCCTGTTATATGTTCCTTCTCATTCTCTATGTGACTCTCATCCCCATTCGGTCCTGGATTTAATCAGTTGTACCTGAGCAATGGCCCTAAAAATATCATTGGTTGATCACAGTTTTGTCCACCTCATGCCTACCTAGGAGAGTTCTCATGTTCTTCACTTTAAACTCACCTCACCACATGATTTTACTCTATATAAGTCCCTCAAAGAGACAGCTTTCTGGGGACAACTGGCTCAGGCCTCCTTTCTGTCCCTCTGTCTCAGACAGAAGCTTTTCTTTCCCCACTAAGTATTAAGCTCTTAATCTCTGTTCTTAAAACTCATTGTTCAGTTTTGGAGGACATGAACTCATCCCAGGTACCTTTCTGTTTGGGAGTTTCATTCTCCTATGTCACTATAGTGTCTTTCATAGCCACCACCATGCTCTGGATATCATTTAGGTTTGTCTTCCAAAAGGACATGTGCTGAAAGCATGGTATCTAGTTTGAGAATGTTAATGTGTACATGATTCTCATTGAGGACTTCTATAGGGCACGCCACTCTGAATACTGACTGGTTTTCTTTTATCTTTCTTTTTTTTTCCTTCATATGTTTAGTACAGGGTCTATAGGGTCTCACTACACAGATCTGACTCATAGTGAGCCTCCTGTTTTCAGTCTCCCAAGCCATGGGATTACAGGCCCATGCCACCACTGGCAATCTCAATCAGTGTCTTAGTGCTCCCTGGAGGCAGGGCCTGCTCTGCACAGCGTTCCAGGGATTGAACCGCAGTACCAGTGCTCTGCCTAAGCAGGCACTTTAGTCCACTTAGCTATTTGGCCAGCCCTTGTCTGGTTTTCTACCTAGAAAAACATTTCTCTTTTTGCAGTTTATTTTCTCATATTTTGGGTTTAGCAGAGATCTAAAAAGTATAAGCAGTACTTGCATTGGTCTCATAAGTAAAATTAATGTGGCATCAATACAGATGTTAAATTTGAAACCTCTTATTTCTTCATGCTTGAAACATCAATTTTTATGTGGTATCACATGATATCAAGCCCTTTTCTGACATGAAGTTCTATAGGTCCAAAGTTGATTTAAATAATCTGTATGACAGTTTTATGTAGAATTTCCCATTACATAGAATATATGTATGAAAACATAACCCTTTGGGGAAACTAGGGTCGGGGGTTAAATTCTGTATTTTAAAATGGCTGTGCATTCATTCAGATTGTGTGATGTACAAGGTCAAAAAACATCCATGGTGTGCATAGTGTGTAATTGGCTGTCTGTTGAGGACACCAGGCAATTCAATCTGTTCCTTGCACTTCGGTGCACTAAGCCAGCACGTACATGCAGCCAGCAGAGCATAAGATGGCCTTGCTAATCTTTCTGCTGTAATTATTGCAGGTGTGCCCTGGTAATTGAAAATGTGCATTCACATCAGGATGCATTATTTTCTTGAAATACTCAGGCTATTAAAATTATATAAAAATTTCACTTGCAATAGTTGACATAAAAGATGAAATGCCTGTCAAACAAGTACATCCTACACATTCTAAACACTAAAACTATTTTTGTCCAAAGTTTGAACACCTGGAACCAAACACATTTTATTGCTCTCCACTTTTTTCTTTTACAGCATTTATGTTGAGTAACAAGATTAAAACCATTCAGAACATTAAATGATGAAAAACTTTCCTGGAAGAAAAAGAAGAGTGACATTTAAAATTACATGTAAACAAAATACTAAAGCTTCCTTCCTTCAACTAGTGGTCATGTTTGCTGCTGTAACAGAGAGGTGTGAGTTGTTATTTAGCTGCAAACAATGTTTTTAGTATTTCTTGCTTTTTGATAACTGGTCATTTCAGACAGTGAACAGGCAGTATCATGCATTCTGACTGTTCACAGGGTAGTTTCAGATTTCCAACCTGTGTTCTAGTTAAATTTCACTTATCTAATACAAAACCCTCGCAAAACGAACACACTAAGTGGACTAAAATGTGTCTACCTATCAGCCATTTAGGGACAGAAAGTTAACTATTTTCATCCTGCCACAACCTATGCAGGGAGTGAGGTGCTAAGAGGAGTGTTGGGAGATTAAGAAGAAATAGTAGTTTGGATAATTGTTTTGGGGGATTTGTGCTAGTCTTTTTGCAAGGAGCAGTTAATGGTTAATTCTTATCCTCTTTTTACTCTGATTTTTTTCCCGTTTTGAATTTCTTATAACATATTTATTATTGTTGTAGTTTTATTTTTTCTTAAAATTAATCATGCACATCTGAACAACAATTTTGAAGAATGCATTATGTAATACAGCAATGATTGTTGAATTCTATTGCTTTGTTTAGTGGAACTGTGCATCATTTCTAATGCTGTACTTTTTTCCTATCACTATTTTGTATTCATTAAAAATAAAAAAAAAAAGAAAGAAAAAGAAAGACAGCACACATGAAAGAAATCAAGGACTGGGTGGGACCTGACCTCTCTGAAGGAGAGGCAAAATCAACCTAGGGTGGTCTGCCTTTTCATTTATAAACAGTAAAAGTGTGGGAAATAGAAGGGTTGCCAAGGAGTCCACCAGGAATAGACTCACAGTTTTGCTGAGAACACTGAAAGTGAAACATCCCAAGAGCTTTTGGTGCGGTAGTTAACAGGGAAGAACACTAAAGCAGGACACCTGCTGGACTGACCTTGCTCGGGTCCCAGCAGTTGTTCACAGGTCTCACCTCGGGTGCTCCAGGTTCTCCAGGATGGCCTTGCTAGAGCCTCTAATGTGTGGACAATCCCTGCTTAGCCATTGCACACACTTTCCATTTCAGCTGTTGTATTCAGTATAGAAGAAAGAGGAGGATTCCTTTTTTTTTACCCACAAGTCTTCAGTCATCTTTTCATGACTGAAAAACTTCCTTCTTTGCATTTCCAGCTGCCAAAGCTCTCAGTCACTGATCTAATTTTAGTATTCACATATGGAGTAGATGCCAGTCTTGCCTATTTTAAAATCTTAGAGTTATCACTAATACATATTTTTCCCAATAGATGATGTGCTAAACTTATGTTATTTTTGAGGGCAAAAAAAAATCTTAGTCAAGCTCTGGATACCAAAAATATAAAGGATATGAATATTGATAAGATTCCTAAATAGACATAGTTTTACTAATACACTTAGCATCTGAACTCTGCATTTAGTTTCAGCTACAGCCCCCATTGGCCTTTTTTATAGTTGGTTTGTATGTGTCGTGGCCAGGGAAACTATGGAGGTTGATTACATTTGCACTTGGACAATAAGAATTCCACTCCCCTACCATCTCCAACATATTTGAGTACGCCAGAATAAAATTCAATTATATATGTGAAATACATTTTAACATAATAGCAAGGAAATCATTTACAGAAAAAGCTTACAGAAAAAGCTTCTGTCCATAGTCTAGCTTTTTTTATTAATGTCCCTATGATGACCCTTTGTGATTTTTGATTTAATGTCACTGAGCTACTGGTACCTGAGTGTGGTTAATAACATTTTTTGGGTGATCATAGTATGATATATGTATATGTTATAGCCTAGCAGAAGGTCTAGGTAGTTATGGAGTAACTAAAAATAGCTATCGTTGTCAGTAACTACTTAATAAAAATATATAAGCCTTATAGGCTCAGATGAAGATTTAGACAAAAAAAAAAAGTCATTGTTTCAAATCTAAACCAAAAATGATGGAACTTGGTTTTATTCCACTGTGATCCTCATTATGCATAGAGATGATATACACTGATACACACTCTACCTTTCATTTGCTACACCCACACCCACATACACACACACACACACACACACACACACACACACACACTATGCCCATTATACTTTTTGAAAGTATTTGATGACATAGCTATTATTATCCATATTTTAC
>PVKN010009904.1:0-23241 GCA_004027915.1 Capromys pilorides
TTTATTTTATTTTATTTTATTTTATTTTATTTTGTGTGTGTGTGTTTTTGAGACAGGGTCTCACTAAGCAGTTCAGGCTGGACTTGAGCTCACTTTTGTAGCCCAGGGTGGCTTTGAACTTGCACTGATCCTCCTGCCTCAGCCTCCCAAGTGCTGGGATTACAGGCATGTGCCACCATACCTGGCTAAGTACTCTTTACTTATTAAGACTCCTTTGCATGAAAATGATTTCTTGGAAGAAATGTTTGATAAGCAAAAGTAGAGGTGTGAATAATCATCCACTAAGTTGTCCTGCTGGGGTGGTGGGTGAGGAAATGATGCAAGTCTAGGCCAGAGCTGAACTGCTTGAGATGCAGAGGGGCACCTGGAGCTGTTGCCAACAGGCCACCTTCACTCTGGTATCTAAGGGATATTCAAACAGTTGAAGTTCGTCTCCTTGGTGGGCATTAGACTGCTCAGAGTGGTGTGTGGGCCCTTGTGCACTTTTTTCCTTTCCTTTTCCACTCTGGTTCTCCAGACCTTGCATGTTGTATTCCATTCTCACTTTCATCTTGGGCTCATTTTCTGCTATGTGAGGATATCTGAAGCCTGGAGAAGACTAGCCAGATATACACAAGAGCAGGAGAGACCCACAGAAATGGGAGTAGGACTAAACACTGGCTATCACTAACATTTAGAAGAAGAGGTTGGAATTTGGAATGCCTCACTTTGCCTTTGCTTCTGTGACTTGATCAGTATATTTTGGTTCATCCATAAGATAATATTTGAGCATTTATCTCCATACTGGGATCTAGTTTCAGTGCTTTATGTGTTCATTCATAACTCTTATAATAGTTCCATAGTATAAGGTGATTATTTCCATTTTTCATGTTAGAACCTGAAAGTATAGAGAAGCTCAGTGACTTGCCCCAGATCACTTGTAACTTAGAAGTAGGGATTCAGCTGTCAGTTTTCTTCCTTCACCACTGGAGGACATGGCTACTTTGGCTTCCAGGACCACTTCAGAATGTGGCAGGAGTGACGGGGTGGGTCAAAGGGACAAAAAATATGGGTGAGGGTGGATGAGGTCATGTCTTTGAAATCATTTGGGAGGCTGCAATTGTGTGGATCACAGTGTTATCACTATAATTGTTCCCTACAGCTGGGGTTTTCCTAAAGGTTATTGGGAGTGGAGAGTGGAGGACTAGCTTTAGGGCAAGTTGTGGAGGGTCACAGTGAGGTTTGAGTGAAAACATGGTGGATGTGATCTTGTCAGCATCTCCTATCCCTAACAGCTCTGCTATCACTGGAAAATGAAAATGTCCATGGAGAGATAATCAAAAGAGAACAAAAGTCATCCAGGAGGGACATGCGGATGGAAGGGTGTGTATTAGAACCCATAGGGTACTGCTCTTTTGGCTAATGCTCATAAAGAGCCTGAGTGAACATACTCATGCTAGGACCCTGTCTTACACCATCACCTCTCACTCCATGTCTCAGCCCACACACATATGTCTCCCTGATCAGCACCTCCTGGGTCTATGCACCAGGGAAAGAGAGCAAAATCCTAAAAGCTTATACAAGACCTACTGCGTACTATATCCCATAGCTTTTTGTGTAAAAGAAGTATTAAGGAGTGTGTTTGTCGGTTTTGCTGCATAGCAATGGACTCCCCAGTGCCTGTGAATTGTAATAACCAATGTCAATTTTCATTTGTGCCACACAATGCCTTCAGCTTAGCTGCAACTCTGCTTTAAGCTGTGACCTAAGAGTATGTCTACCTGTTCTGAGTCTTCCTGTCTGTGAAAGGATTTAGAGAGGCAGCCCGAGTGTTGTATGTGTTGCTCTCCTGTACAAAGCAAGTGTTCAATCACCTTCAATTTCTGCAGGATGTGGCTCACAGTCTAACAGCCCAGGCAACCCTCCTGGCCATATTTAACAACATGATAGAAGAATTTAATGGCTTAGATAGGTCTTGCTTTAACTTGATCTTAACCATTCAGCAGAGAAGTATAACCATGAGGTATAAACAGTAAAGCTATGTTAACATGCTGAGCTGTAAATGACTCAAGTTAGCAACTTCTGACAATAGCAGTTCTGCTGATAACCCACTACTATTACGGTCTATTGGAACTATATTTGGTTATTTTGCTCAATACAAGTACCTTCAATATTTGGACTGGCATCAAGTGTGAAAAGGTCCTTGAAAGACTTCTCTGAATACAGCTTCTCTAACAGCAATGGAACACCCATCTCTAATAAACCGAAACAAAAAAGGCAGATGTAAATAATGTTTGGACAAGATATCATGTCTGCATCTTGTACTCTGAATAACTAATATGAAGACAATACATGATGTATTAATTATTGTAACTGTCCTACTAATGTGTTGTGAAACTGTCTCATTGCTATTTCTTTCTCGTTAAAATTAATAAAAAATCAAAAAGAAAAAGAGAAAAGAATTTAATAGTTTTGCAGGGAGGCCAGGCAAGACAGGAAGAATGATCACTTTTCAGAGGACTGAATTCTAATGCAAACTGTCCTGGGGAGTCTGAGTCATGCTAATTCCAGGGCTTTTCTTAATCCAATAGACCAGAGTAATTCATAAAAGTAACGGGAATAATAATGATTCAAATGTCAATGTGATGGGGTCAGTGTGGTTTGGAATGCCACATAAGGAGCCCCTTGAGGGAGCAGTGTATAACATTGTGAGAATGAAGCTTAAGGCATAGGGGAGAGCCTGGGTTAGCAGAGGTACAACGAAGTCTGCAGTCCATGAATGGGGCCAGCCCAGGAGAAAGGCCACGTGAGCTGCAGCTGCCAGGACCACAGGGGTGGGATCACCCAAGCCCGTTGCAGTTCACATTTTTTCTTAGGGAATCCCAGATGCCAAATGCAGAGCTTTAGGACTTAATGTTTGCTCCGTTTCAGTCTCAAATGAGAGTGTTGACCGTATGCTCTTGTGCCTTTTTTTTTTTAAATATATATATTTAGTACAGGTCTCACTACACAGATTGAACTTGTAGTGATCCTCTTATTTTCAGGCTCCCAAGTGCTGGAGTTACAGCACCATGTCCAGTCTCTACCTTAGTTTTATGTAACTTGCTTTTGATTTTCACAGAGGTTCACGTCTAAGCTTTTTGCCTAATCTCAGAAAAGATTAGACTTTGAAATTTTGGAAGATATTAGAACTGCTAAGACGTTGTAGGAAGGCATTACTGTGTTTCTAATTGTAGGGAGGGTAGTTATCTTCCCTGAGATGAAATTATGAACTCGCTATCGTCTTTATTTGGGGATTAAGTATGGCTAAAGAGATGTATTTTAGTACGAGGCTGACAAGGAATGACTTGTGACCCTTAATCTTGATAGGTCGGTGTCATTGGATTGAGAAATGCGTAACAGATTAGGGAAAGCATGCTCTGTGGAGGGTCTGGGTAGGAAAAGAAACTTAATGGCTACTGCTTTCTGGTTCTCTTGAGCCCAACCTAGGGCAGCACCCTGAAATGCATGATGTTTATTCCCTACAGTAAGGCAGAAGCAGTGACGATTTCTGTGAAGTAAGAACAATTATGATCTCACTTTTACAAATGAGAAATTGGGAGATAGGTGAAGATCACAAACTCTCGTAGCTCGCACAGGTCGTAAGTGACAGGGCAATGATGCAGGCCCTTGGAGTGTGACTCCTCAGCCCAGGGTCATTTTCACTTCCTCAAACATGCAAAACTCCTGCTTCAGGGCCTTCACACTTCTCCTCCCCTCAGGCTAAGTCATATTTTTTCCCTTTCACATATTCATTATTTTTCAGATTTCAGTGCAACCTCATTTCCTCAGACAAGCTTTGCAACCTTGGCCTCTGACTGACCCTTTTGTGAGTCTCTTTGATTTTCTCAGCCTCACGTGACCTTTGCTGGTACAGTAACTTGCCCAATGGGAAGCACAAGTCCCTATCCACCACCTCCGAACACCTCAGGACTCTCCAGGCATACAAAATTTAGCAGTAGCTGGCAAGCCGAACTTGTCTTTCCATCCAGTTGCCTTTGATGGCCCCCTCGTAGGAGCCATTGGTGCCTCTGTGGTAAAGCATTGCCTTGCATTTGCTTTTCCTTGGTCCTTGCATCTCCTTGTTTGCCTTTTGCATCTTGCTTTGGATTTCACCTCTAATAAAACTTTCACAAGAACACTTTACGGTAGGCTCTATTGTGTTGGAAATGCAGTGTAGTTCCCTCTTCTCTACCACACACATACATTCAGCTTGGCTCCCTTTTGCTCTCCCCCAGAGTACCTGAAGTCTCCTTGTCATAGTCCTTTATCCCAATGGTAATATCTGATCATGATTGTAGTATTGATGTGTGAGTATGTGTGTGTGTTTGTTTATCTGCTCAACCACAATCTCTCTTCATGTATTTAAGTTCCAGGACAACAAAAGCCACACAGTGTTATTCACCACAGTCTTCTCCATGCTTACCAACACATAGTAGATTCTCAACTCATATTCATTCCATAAATTGCACAAGGCTCGGTTTGGGTTCTTGCTCTGTACGGCCTTTTTTCAAGTTGGTAAGGATCTTTAAGTTTCATTTTCCGTACTTTTTTGGGAAATTAGAGTAAGGCACCTATTTTTGAAGTTCTGAATTTGGATGAATAAAAATTTTCAATAGCTGATAATAATTTCTGATTTATTATACTAGACAAGTGGCTGGCCATGTTTGCCTGAAAAGACCAGAAAAGAAATATTTTAGACTAGGTAGGTGATCTCTGTCACAAACACTCCACATGTCCAGCACATGTCAGAATGGCCATGGATGTGATAGAAAGAAACAGATGTGGTATATTACAAAAAGCTTTATTTATATAAATGGAGACAGCCCAGTTCAGCTGCAGCTTGTGGTTTGCTGTTTTCTGTGCTCCGCGGGATATACAGTACACATCTAAGAAGTGCTGAACCATGTTAACAAGCCATAGGCCTTCTTCACTTTTCAAGGCACAGCTCACTGCTTCATTTCTTTCAGTATTAAAGATGAGTGACCCAGTCCTGGCAGGGAGAGTGTGCTCACAGAGAGTTTCTGTTCTCAGAGTTCGTGTTTGTTGATAATACTCATCTACCAAGTATGAGTAGTAAAAGCCTGCCACATATTCTCTGCCCAACTCAGTGCGTCTTGGTACTCACACCCTCCTCTACACCTTCAGAATTATCTGTGAAGAGCAAATGTAGAACTTGGGAGCCTGGAGTGCTGCTTGTTTTTCACGTTGGGCTTTAGTAATGTGCTGTATCATTTATCTAGGAAAATTTGCCTCCTGGAGGAGAGATTGAAGAGATGGCCAATTTTGTTCTTTTATTTATTCTAATTTTTTTTTTAGTATAATGTCTACAGGGTCTCACTACGCAGATCAGACTCATCGTGATCCTTCTGTTTTCTGCCTCCCAAGTGCTGGTGTTACAGGTGGACATCATCACATCATCTTCAGATGGTCTTTTTTTTAAAGTTTGGTGTAGTGTTAGGAGGAGCTCAAATCTTACAAGCATACACAGGGGCTCTTGAGACACCATACTGGATGATTCATCTAGAACCATGTGGGATGAATGGCTGTGGTTCTTCACAGGAAAATCAGCATGCTGGTAACAAAGGACTAGAGATTGATATGTTGAGAACTAGAAGTTGCATCTGTTTTAGGTGAATATAAGTTGGCTATATAATCTCATTCTTCTGTATATTGCTTTTTTTCTCTATGCTACTGAAAAAAGGATAAAGTGAAAACACCATGCCCATTATCTGGGACAAAATAGACCTAGAAGAAGTGAATGCTATGACCTTTTGCCATCCTTTGTTGCAGTTATTAGTGTAACCCAACACTTCCTACCTTCTAAAATCACTTAGGCTTGCCAGACCTGACCGATGGATGCTCAGCTTGGATGCAAGTCGCCTTTCCACATCATCAAGGATCAGTGTCCCGCAATCTCTCTGTCCCTCTGTCCTTTGGATTTCAGCAGCATTCTCAGGTCGAAGCATCACACATTCTTAGCACACCATCACAGGCCAAAAGGAATAGGGAAGGAAGCTAAAGAGGCCTCATCTTATATGCTGCTCTTTCTACTGGGGAGGTAATTTTTTCCCCAAATTTTCCTTGCAGGCTCTCCCTTATGAACTATGGAAAAGAGGTGGATCATATCAGCCTAAGGACACGGGTGGAAGAAAGAGAAGGCTTCCATGGTTAGCTGAGACGAACTGTGATTCATCTCTTGAGCAGGAAGAAGAGAGGGCACAGTCACTGGGCAGACAGGGTGGCAGGGCCACAGCCTTGCCTATTTATCCCCTCCTTCTTAAAAAATGTGTCTGCTTTAATCACTAATTCTACACACTGTTGCTGGATCGAAATAAGCCCTCATTGGCTCTTATTGTGAGTCTTCTTCAATTTCCTGTTGCTGTAACTAAAATGAACACACTGTGTCATTTAGAAAGGGTAATGGTCTATTTATCATAAGGTTCCAGAGCCTGGGAGGCCCAAAGTTGAAGGGCATCATTTGATGAGGACGTTGTTGCTAATGGGAACTCTGCTGAGCCCCAATGGGACACAAGGGTCATGAGGTGAGTGTAATAGATATTCTCTTGAGATAATTTATTATCTCGTTAACCCATTCATGTACTAATTCATTTGGAGCCCTCATGACCTACTCATCAGTTAGCCAGCCCACCTTTTGCTATCTCACAATGTGCATTAAATTTCAACATGAGTTTGTTGCATCACTCAAACCAAAATGCTAGGGATGCATCGTCAAGAATGTTTGCATAATGCCTGACAGGGAGCTGTTTTTCCTGTCTGAGGGTGTCTCCCCTAAGTGTGGTAATGTGTGAGGGAAGGGGTTTTGTCTATCACTCTGGCTTTGCCAGCCTCTGGTGTGGGATGAGCAGTGAGCTTGAGGAGCCGGCTACGTGGCGGTTGTGAGGTTGGGGCCATGCGCCTGGGTGACCGACCCTGCCTAGCAAGATCAGGAGAGTGATGAGCTCACTCACTTTCCATCCCTCTCTTGGTCGTGTCCTCAGCTTTTCATGCTTCTCTAGTAGGAATTTCAACAGAGTCATAGAGATCTGACTTTCAGATAGTCTGTGATACATCATGCCCTTTGAAAGCATTATAAAACACTGAGTATGATAATTACAAATGTCCTCTACTCATCTTGTGGCTCAAAGGGTCTAAAGAAAGGCCTGTCTAGGTGAATCCATTTGAAAGAAATACTGAAAAAATATTTCTTTAAGTAAGTGCATTTATGATTTCTGTCTCACTTCCATTACTGGAGATTTTGTGCTCATACCAGAAATAACCATGAAGAAAAAATACAATGGCAGAAAACATCTAATTTAGATCAAAGCCAGCCTCTATTGTGTAATGTGATACACTGGGCAAGATGCTACTGTCTTGGAGCTTTAATTGCTCTATCCACAAGTGTGGGACCAATGGTTTGGATGATCCTGGCCAAGTTTCAGGCATACAAAGAGCATACAGTGAATGATAACTCATAGCTTTTCACAAGGCCCATGAGCCTGCAGTTTGTCACTTAAATGGGCATGTTTTACAAATATAGCTGTGGTTGTCACCTTTGAAAGATAGATTATACACGTGAAATAGCCTAATGTCCATGCATCCAAGAAGAGTCAACCAACAATTCTGAGGGGATCTTTGTGTTCTTTGCATGGTGTTGGGCATTGGGATTATATTGAACACCTGATGATGTGACATGTTTCTGAAAATGATTTCAATTAGTCAACTAAGTGTGGTTTATAAACCCTCACAGAATTGATATTTCTTTATTTTGCAGGAATGAGATTTTGGGTGGAATTGATCATGTCAAGCAAAGTAGTCTCTTGAGGTTGCCTGACTTGATTCTGTCCTTCTGTTGGTGTGACTCATTATTATTACACTGAATTATTCAATATGGCAGAAGGTCCCTGGAGATCAGGAGCCTGGAGCTTGGCATAAATTTCCATCCTTGTTCACCTCTCACCACCATGCCAAAGTCGCTTCATCATTCTGGTATTTATATCCCTGATCTCTGAGTGAATAGACACTCACCCACCTCAGTGGACAGTGCAGGGTAAAGGATGATGCAGTTTGCTCCAGCCACAACACTGCTGTTATGATGCTGTGCTGAGTTGTTTTTAAAAGTGGGGGGTTCCTTGTATGAAGTGTGAATGCAATGGCTCTTCTACAAATGGTTCTTTCCAAATCTCTGAATGAAATTCAAATGTAATGTAAAAGGAGATGTTAAAAATAGCTCTAGTATGATCATCTGGAAGTTGGACTAGACTAATGAGGAAGTGTATGTCCTCAGAGAGGTACACGAAGGCAGGAGCGTGATGGAGGAAACACCTGTGAAGAAAGAGAGGGAGGAAGTGGGAGGAGGCAGGAGAGACTTTAGGCTTTGGTGCAGATCTCATACTTGTGAAAGAAGAGGAGGAAGGAGTAAGTTGGGTAGAAAGAAACTCAGACGGCTGAGCCACTCTCCACTCACATGTAGGAAGGAGTCCTTGAGCCAACGTTGTCTTTAAAGCACCTCCACGCCTGCAGAGGGAGCCCTGGCGGGAGCCTCTTTGGGCTTAGTCATCTCTGGTGCACTCTACCAAACTCTGAAGGGACCCAGCAGCTGGGATGTTCAAGCGACTCATTCTCTAGCAGGAGAGCCAAGCCACGTACTTTCATGCCTACCCATTAATCAGAAGAAGTTTTATGCATGAAACAGGGACCTTAATGAACTTGACAGCAAAAAGGCAATAAAACAAAACAGAAAGCTCAGAACGTCGGTAGTAGTATGGATTTTACAGACCAAATCAAGGTTCCCCTCCTTCTTTTGACTTTCACTTCCTCCTCTTTTTCAACCAGGCCAATCATGTTGAAAACCCCACCCATGTAGAGTTCCTCATTCAGCAATTAAAAAACATATGTATATGCACCATCCACATGACTTTCCTTTGTTGTGCTTTCTTGGTGAGTTTTAATTTACGTCTGGGGTCTCACAGATGCTTACTCCTTAGATAAGAAAGCCCAGTTCCATTGGCTTCTCTGCCTTCAAGCCTGACAAAAATGAAACCAGCTATCTACATAGACAGGTAAAAGTAAGGTCCTTCCATGACTCTGAGCTTCTTGGTGGTAGGTTCACTATCTTGGGATGATGATGTATTATAGAAAGACCATAGACTTCGTTTCATGATACGAGTAGTTTGGCAAACTTGGTCAGATCGCTGAACACAGGTTTCCACTTCTGTCTAAAGAAGCTAATTATAGTTTATCTGACTGGTAGAAAAATTTAGAGATACATGCAAAGTCCTGATATGGTATCTGGTGCAACACTGGTGTTTAGTAAGGGCTGGACAAATGAATTCAGCTTTGGAATGAAGGCACTGAGATCTACTTCTTCACCTGGTTCTTAGGATGTTCCACCCTTCTGCAGTCATGAAGAGCAGGGAGAGCAGCTATATGGTTACAGGATGAGATCGCAGCAACAAATGCATCATCTTTGAAAATTTACTGGATGCAGCTACTAGGTGAAGCACTGCAGGTCAAGTGAGATGCCAGGGGTGAAGTTCTTATCCTCTGAAAGGTGAGATTGTGCTGTAGCACCAGGTACTTGAAGATCTTGACTGCAGGAGTCATAGAATGCAGAACATTCGGTGCAGAGGCATAGCCATGTCCCTAACGGCCAGCTGTGATATCTATGCTCATTGTGGTGACTGGAATTTGTAGTCATGAGGCATCTAGAGATTGCAGGGTGCTCTTCCCTGTGAGGAGAGGCATCACAAGGGCAGTTTAGATCCCTCCCTTAAATGACCACACTCTCATAGAAGGGAGAAGAGTCATCAGTGTTAATTGATATTTGTTCAGGTAACTGACACTTTCTGAGCTTCTGCCATGAGTCAGGTGCTGGGGTGGAAGAATTAAGACCTGTCACCTGCTGTCAGCAAGCTTTGCCTCCACTGAAGGTAACACCAGCCAGTGAGTGGCTGGGTGCCACTCAGGGCCAGAAAGGTGGCACAGACTGTGAGAGACATGAAAATGTGGGAGAAGAAACTGAAGAATAGGCTCAGAGTGCCACAAGGAAATGATGGGGGAGATGGTCCTGCAGTTGGGACTTCAATGGTGACACGGAGGAACAACTCAGAATGTCACAAGCCATTTGGGCTAGAGTAGGAAAGCACACCATTTAGCGGGAAGTGAGTGGTAGCTCCATTTCTAGGCAGGCTTGTGCAGAAGCAGAGAAAAGATGAGCAAAGGGCCAAGCAGTACCTAAGTTAGATGTTTTGGGCCATGTGGTCTGTGCTACCAGTACACAGCTCGACAATGCCACTGGGCTGGGGAGATGAGGCTGTCCCTGAGCCAGCTCCCCAATGCTGGCATTTGATGTCACACTCCTCATGGAGTAGTACTGGCTGAGTGTGTTCACTTTTTTGAAAATCCAAAATCTATTCTTAGCCCTGAAGACAATGTACCTGGGTACCATGCCAGACCTGGCCCTTGAAATGTGATCACCAGCCACTGAGAGGAACATGTTCAGAGTAACTTCCTCCAGCATCAGTCAAGACTCTAGACCCATGAGACAGTGGAATCTAAAGAATCCACAGCAGGGTGTGGGTGTAGCCAGCAGGAATGCCCTTGCCTAGCATGCATAGGGCCAGGGATTTTAGATTATCTAACACTTCAGGGAAAAAAAATAGAAAAAGAAAATGTACATCAGACTCTAAAAAAAAAGCAATTTCAGTTGTGTATACTTCTGTCACATGCTTTCCCCTGGATGTGTAGGTGCACACTGATCATCTGAGGAGTCAGGAGAGTGAGACAGGAGCATCCCAAGTTAAAACCCAGCCTAGGACACTTGGTGACTTAGCAAGCCCCTATCTAAAGAAAAACAAGGTTGTAGCTCAACACAAGGCCCTGGGTTCAATTCCCAGGGATTCACAACGCAACTCAGGGTGTCAACTCTGACTCTTTTCTCGGTGATCAGCTTTCTTTACATATTATTTTTAGGTCTCTCAGAACAGCATCTACAAGAAAACAGAGTATCCAAAACAGAACAAAAAGGGAACTGAGAGGAAGGGGAATACCTTCTTCTGTGAGTACTAGTTGTGTACCTTGGGCTCTGCCTCACATCTACCACAGAAAGGCAGTGAAGTGTATCCAAAGACACCTGAACATGAGGAGGTAAACTGGAACAGAAGCCAGGTGTGGTGGCGCATGCCTGCAATCCCAGCACTTGGGAGACTGAGGCAAGAGGATTGATGTAAGTTCGAGACCAGCCTGGGCTACAAAAGTGAGCTCAAGACCAGTCTGAACTGCAGAGCAAGACCCTGTCTCAAACAGACAAAGACAAAACAAAACAAAATTAAAATAAAAAAAAACTGGAATAGAAGAAAACATTTCTTTCTCTTGGAAATATACATCAGCATTTAAAAGCCCAGGAAGCTCCTTGTCCACTCCCTCAACTCAGTGTCTCCATCTCTGCTGCTCCTTACTTCTTGGGCAAGAATGAATGTTTTGAACAAAATAAGTGTAAATCACTATGAATAAAATAAAGAACTATGAGGGTCTAGAATCAGCGCTTTATCCAAAGCTGCGCTCTTCCCCCAGCCTGGGGCGACATTTCTCCTCCATGTGTCCATTGCCTCTGTTTTCTTCGGCTCACAGTACAGTTGGCTCACTCGTATCTCACAAGTTTTCCTTTCATTTCTCTTTTATTAAAACACTGTTTGAATGACATACAAGGTTATTTCTTTTCTTCTCCTTACACCACTGGGTAAGTAAAAAAAATAAAAGGAAAAAAGATAGTCAGGGAATCACACCAAAACTTTCCCTGGCAGGATCAGCCCTGACCCAGCCCTTATGGAAGCACACTTTGTTTTTTGTCTTTTTGAGACAGGGTCTCACCATGCAGTTCAAGCGGCCTTGAACTCACTTTTGTAGCCCAAGCTGGTCTCGAATGCACACCGATCCTCCTGCCTTAGCCTCCCAAGTTCTGGGATTACAGGCATGTGCCACCATGCCCAGCCTCATCTTTGACTCTATCATCCTTGAGTGCTGCACTATATTAACCCTTGCAGGTCCCTGTGCCATCTACTCTCTACTGATATCGCTTCTCCCACTGTGGGACTTACCTACTCCTGCCCTGCAGTTCCCAGTTCTCTCTATCTGTGTGTGTGTGTGTGTGTGTGTGTGTGCGCGCGCACATACTCACATCATTCCCCAGGGGCTGAATGCTTTCCACTCAAGAACCAGCCTACTAAGTCAGGCCAGATAGCTCAGCATACTAAAATGCCTGCTTTGGCAGAACGCTGTGGCTGAGGTTGGACTGGCCCCACTCTCAGGATATGCTGAGGGGGGTGACTGAGACTAGACGTGGTGGCAAGTGCCTGTAATCCTAGCACTTGGGAAGCTGAAAACAAGAGAATCACATGGAGTCTGATCTATATAGCGAGATTCCATGCATCCTGTAACCCTGTCCTAAATTCATTAAAAAAAAAAATACCAATACCAGCCCAGATTGTGTGCAGGCCAGAGATGACAAAGGATATAATTTGAGGAAGTTCTCTAGCAACCAGACCTCTCAATTCTCTCACTTCTTCCAAATCTCAAGTTCATGCATTGTTCTAAAGAGTGAAAGATACAACCATGGGAACGTGGCTCCACACTACAGGTGCAAACATACTGACCATCCCCTACGAAGTGCTAGAAATGCAGAAAGGATTTCCCTCCATGAACTTGCAGCCAGCAGACAGGAAGAGAGGAAGAAACAGTGAACTCCAAAAACACAGTCAAGAAGTTGGAAGAGGGATGTATACAAAGAGAGGCTCTATATAAAGCTCAGAGGAGGAAAATTCTAGTAAGCTGGAGAAATCAGGAAAGAAATCCGGGAGATTGAGAGGTGACATTTAGATCTTTGAAAAGAGACAGATGCGACTATGCATAGTGATAGGTTACTGCCCCAGTTCAGACTGCTAAATTTTTGTAGGCCTGATCCAACATGGCTAAATCTTCAAAACAACAGCCCATCTCCCCAGGGACTGCTTCCTCCTCCTCCCCTACTCCTGTCCTGGATGCAACTTCCTTTCACTATCCCCACCCACACAATGGAGCCTCCAATCAGATCCTTGTGTGTCACTGAACCCGCCCCTCAAACTCTGCCCCTAGCAAAGGTCCATAGTCTAAGCCTCCCCATCTCAAGTCAGAGGCTCCTTTCATCTCCCTGCTCTCAATCCTATCCATGTGTTCTGTGTGAATAAAGGCTCCCCACCCCCATTTCGGCTTCTCTGCTGCCACTAAAACCTATCACATGGATGGTTTAGAAAGTTAGGGCAAGGGCTATCATTTTAGAGATCAGTTTGTGTGAAGATAGGGAGATGGATGGAAGCTGGATTTCAGAAAGCATATTGATTAAGTGTGGCAGAATCAAGGGAAATGAAAAAGCGAGTGGCCCAGGGATGGGGCAGGGCTGCATGGCAAAGGAATCACTGGTGTTAGCTGAGAAGTCACTTTTGCAGCACGTGGTGAGTCACTTACAGATTTTTAAATGCCAAGACAGTGGAAAACACGGAAAGCTTCTCTTCTCATTCAAAGAGGGAAGAAAGGATGTGACAGTGGTACCCAAAACTGGATCAGGATGCGGCTGGTGTGGTTGTAGACTGTTAGCAAGGTAACCAGTGCCCCTATGTCATCTTAGAATATATTTGTTCTCTAGACTGTTACTGAGTTTATGAGAAAAACATGCTTAAGTGGGAGTGAGGGGCCATTGAATCAGTCTCTGTCTCTGTCTCTCTGTCTCTCTGTTTCCTTCCCTCTCTCTCCTCCTCCCTGTAGAGGTCAAAGTGCTTCTCTAGCATCATCTCTTTAAGACTCAGTGCTCTCAGGTGGCCTTAGACATTTCCTTTGTAAGTCAGAATTCAGTTGACTAAAGATGGTCTTCAGTTGCCATTGCTCTTTGGAAATGTATGTGGATTACGTCTGACTTCTTGCCTCTGTCTCTGTCTCTGTCTCTGTCTCTGTCTCTGTCTGTGTCTGTGTCTGTGTCTCTGTCTCTGGCTCTGTCTCTGGCTCTCTCTCTGGTTCTGGCTCTGGCTCTGGCTCTGGCTCCAGCTCTTGTTCTGCCTCTGGCTCTGCCTCTATCTCTAGCTCTGTCTCTGGCTCTGGTTCTTACTCTCATGCTTGCTCTGATACTAAGAACAGAATCTATGGTTTGGCTTATGTCAGGCCAGCAGTGTAACACACATCCCCAGCCCACACTTGCCTACTCAGTAATGTTTGGGCCTCCATGAGATATGAAGGACTATGCTGTGTGTTAAAATAGTAATGGAACATGGAGGCCACTAGAGGAAAAGAAAACGGGTGCTTCTGCTTGAGGAATGTGTGTCCAGAGGGGCGTGTGTCCACCTCCCTGCACCATATTAATGAATTAGGTACAAGATGCCTTAGAGCACAAAGAGGAGGCCTCCTCCAGCCTGCCCCAAGGAGGCTGCGGAGGGCTGGGAAGGTCATCTCAAGGAGCTGACACGCAGGCACAATTAGCACCTTCTCTGCAGCTGGAACTCACAGCATTTCAGAGTTGCAGATCCCTGAGGTCATCGCATCTATGAAACCTAATTGTTATCACTTGCTCAATTATCTGATCTTCCTTAACTTCAAAGGACAGAGACTATTTCTCTTTTGTTCACTATATGTCCCCACCACAGCGCAGTGCCTGGCACCTAATAGCTACCTTATAAACATAGGTTGTAGTTAAAGAAGAAAATTCCAGCACATGAGCTTTTCACCCCCTCCCTCCAAGTGCTGAGGGGAATTCTGGTGTAATTTTTAATGACTGCCTACCACATTCCTAACTCTCAGCCAACTCTAAAGAGAAACAACAAACTCAGAGAAAACACAGTGGAATGTCCAGATCACACAGAGCCTTATATTGGAGCTGATTCTTTGCTTCATTTGCACAGCTAGAAAATCTGAGGTTCAGAGACGCTACCTTGGAACTGCTAGGACAAGGTCACCCAGGCAATGAGCAACAGAAGTGTAGAAATCAGGTTCACTGTCCAGGTCTCCTCCGTTCCTTCCCACAGCCACAGGTGCTCTTCTGTCAGTTACAGACCAGTATCGTGACACAAAGGATCTTGAACAAGACGGGCTTCTTTGCCAGCAGGCAGAAAGCATCTGAATTTTACAGAAGCCTCATCTTGCAAGTAGAGCTTTGTTCAGCAGAATATTTTATGTGATAGGATTATGGACTGCAAAGCTCCAGAATTCTAAAGAACACTTTTCTCAGCTGTGTGGGATTGCTTCTGGCAAATGAGTGTTCCTTTTTGTAGAGCAAGAAGAAACTCCCTTCCTTTCTTTCATCCTGTGCCTTGCGAAGCCCCAGAGGGAAATAGTGGGAGCAAATAACTGCTCAAACTGTAAAATTCCCTCCAAGGGTAAAGCTCAGAATCCTTTAGGGATCTTTTGGCATCAATTTTGATGGTGTAGAACTATAGTTTTGCCAGCTTTCATACCAAAATACCTTCTGACTAGTGACAGGGTAGTTTAAAGAATATTGTAAAACTAAGTTTCCTATCAGAAGGGAAAAGACATTCACATGTTGAGGCCTGGGAATTCTTACTAAGGAACTTTGTAGAAGTGACAATAACAAGAAATTTGACAATGAAGGATTTACTGGAGAATGCAAGACACTGTCTGAGTAGAAAATGCTAGTGCTGCAAGGCAAAACAAATTACGAAAACATTTTATTATATTATCGACAATACAGATTCATGGTTTTTAGTATTAAGTGTTTACTAGATACTTACTATTGTAAGTCATCAGAAATGAACAAGTTCAACTTTCACAATAATCCAGTACCAAAGGGATAAAAATACCTCTCTTTAAAAATGAAACCATGCATAGAAAACTCATGCAACTTGCTTTCAGTCACACCTAGGAAGGAGGGAGCTCAAGGTCCTGCTTATGTCGTCTATTTTCACCCTCCAAGGTTGTATTTTAAAGTTCAAATTGGACATATCAAAGTAGCATAAATCTTGATTTACACACCTCTTGATCCCTAAGTTCTAGTTAGTTGAATTAAAAAGACACACATAAATATAGATGTCTGTGTATCAAGCATTATGTACAACAAAAGAAATCAGAAATGGGCCAAATGCTGGAAGATTTTCACCTTCTGGTGCACTAATGTTAGAAATAGTTTTCAAGGCATTGACTTATTCTTTTTTGTTCATTTTACTTTATATGTGGCCTTACAGTACTACTTCATTCATATAGAATATAACTTATTTAACAAGCTCTTGTTATTAACTTCATGATTTTGGAAGCATTGCTCTATGTTCCTCAACTGATAGCAGTTCAGTATTTTTTTTTTTTTAGTTTAGTACAGGGTGTACAGGGTCTCACTACACACATTGGATTCATAGTGATCTTCTTGTTTTCAGCTTCAGTTGCTGCCTCAGCACACCCTAAGGGCAGGGCCAGCACAGCACTCCAGGAATCTAACCTCCATCCCTGAGTTTGTCTAAGCAGGCACTTTAGTCTGCTGAGAAATCTGGCCTGCCCATCTAGTATTCCTTGGAAACAGCTCTAACTGTCCAGGTACAGCTAGACCTTCCATCATCTGTACCTATTGCAAATTAGTCTTTCTCTTGTTTACTTCACAACCCTGAACAATAACCAAATTGTATCACTTATTGCAGAAAAGTAATTGGGTATTTCTTAAAACACCATTTCTCCGCGTGTATCTACCTATTGATCTAGCTATACTCTACTAGATTGAAAATCTGCAAGCAGAATTTCTAACTGAATGAACTTTGTGATCTCAGCAGGACTATATCTAGCACTTAATAGGTTGATTATGGAATAAATAAAGGTGACAATGTTTTCAATAGTGTAAAATTGTAATCAAATATCTCATGATAGGGCAAGTGAAATTAACTATGAAATCTCTGTTCTAAACCTCATGGACCAAGAATTAAAAAATATAATGGAAAAGAAACTGTCAGCAAAAATATTACATGAAAAGAAAGCAGCATGTATAATTCAATGTATTCAACAATGTTAGCTATTTTAAGATGAGGGCCTGGAGAAATAAAAGCTAGATGCATGCTTTGGAGAGTTGTGTGGATTTTGGTTTGTATGAACTTGGTGTGCTTTCAAGAAGAGGAAGTAAATGAATGAAGCATATTTATCACCATCCTTCTGACTTCAAGATTATTTTATTGGATGACAAAATGTAAGATATAAGCTCCTTCCTGAAGGAACATGTTCCAAATAACTTCTGCATCCTCCGAGGTAGAATGACTGTCAAAGTATATTAAGAAGTAAATACGAGCACAGTCCTTGTTGCAGCACATCAGACACTGATCTATTCAGCAGCTGGCTGGAGCCCCACACTTATCAGAACTGGGGCTTGGGCAAGGCTGTGGGCTTCCATTTGCACAGGGCTGCCGATCTGCAGATTGGTTGGATCCAAGGAAGAAATTATCTGCTCATTAATTTAAGTAAAAATTAGACCTAACTTTCAAGAGACTTACTGGTTTTTTTCCTTCCCTGAATCACTACTGCTATGCGTAACATGGCACTTGGAGAAAAGCTGTGATGGTCCTACTGTGTTACCCTTTTGTGCCTTTAGTCTCCCAATGCACTTCTGTGATACTCGAGCATCCTTCCTTGGAAAGCAGCTTCCTCTTCTCCTGGCTCAGGTAGGCATCTCTGTTTTGGTTCTTCAGATTTCATGTTCAAACTCTCACTGCAATATCCAGCACCATGCTGTCCTGTTCCCTGTGTCAGCTCTGGAAGTGCCTCCCAGTCTTTATGTCATTGTGTCCATCTAGTGCAGTGCCCCCATATACATTTCTTCAATGAGAGCTGTATTACTCCTTTGCCACAAACAGTCTTTAAAAAAATCCCCAAATCCCAAAACAGGACACTGTAATTTACTGCTGCTAAAGAAATGCAAAAATTTAATGTCTGTGGCTACCCAACTGTTCTTCTCCTCCCCCTACTTTGGCAGGACTGGGGTTCAAACTCATGACCTTGCATTTGCCAGGCAGGCACATGTGCCATGGAGCTATCTCCCCGGCTGCTACCCAGCTGTTCCTGTGGAAGGCTTCCTTTCTAAGGATTAGACAAAGATTTAATTTGTCATGTTTATAAAACACTTAAGTGTCCCAGCTTTGTAGTGTCATATTTGGTCTCATGACAACAGGCACATGAAACTCACTCCATCTTCTCCAGCTTCCCTGCTGTGTCCTGGAGTCACTTGGAAGAAGAGGATAACAACTTCCAAAACCATAACCTCTCACTAATAACATCTCTGCCCCCAATCCTCCCTCTTTCTCTCTCTCTCTCTCTTTCTCCCTCTCTTCTTCCCCTCATCCTTTCCCTACCCTTGCCTTTGCTCATCTCCTGAATAATACAATCTTTCACTTTCTCTATTTTGCATAAGTTGTCTCCATTCTTCCATGAAAAGATCACATTTTGCTTCTTATTTATGGCCCAACATGCTCTTTATCCCCTTAGTTTCCATGGATTAAAATCTAATAACTGTGTCTTTCCAGTGTATGGACAATTTAATCAACGTTTTCATTTGCTATTTCCAGGGAACAAAATTTAGCCTTCGTTTTGCATTTTAGGGAAGGGTTTCCAGGGTTTTCAGGTTCTCACTACTAGATCAGACTCATAGTGATCACCTATCTACAGCCTCCCAAGAACTGGCACACACCACTATGCCCAGTCTCAAGGTGGGGCCGGCATGGTATGACCCATTTTGATTATCAAATGTCTGTGTCTAGTCTCTAAACGAAGCCTTTTGGAGAGGGTCAGGGTGTATGGTGAACTTAAAGAGAAAGCTGAAACTGATAAATTGACCAATAGGACACCAGTAGCAATTTATAACTCCTTTTTCCTGCTTCTCTAGTTGATCTAATGCACGGAACTATTTCCCACATCTATTTCGTTTTCCTCTTCTACACTTGTTGTCTTAGAATACTGTGACAGTATCTGACTTGAATTTGCTTCTGATCTCTTCCTGAAAGCCAGCAAAAACTCTCCACTCTCACCTTCGAAAAACATGCCCTGGTCATACAACTTCTGTGATTTCTTACTGACTGCAAAATGAAGTTAAACTCTGCAAGAGAATGCTGTACACATTCTTTTAGAATCAGATCACTTCCCACCTCTTCCCTCCCTCTGTTCTCTCCTTCTCTATTTTCACTGCTTTGAATGTTTTGTTTTGCAAAAGCACCCACTTCTTAGCCTCCTTGTGTTCTGAGACCTTCTGAAGCTCTCTGTGTCTGGTTTTCCTTGATCACTTTAGGATTACAATGCAATAAACCCATCAGTAGTTGGAAATGCTGAGTTGGTAGCACATTAAATGCACACATATAAGCCACTCAACATCCTAGCTTAGGACCAGCCAGATAGTTCAGTAGACTGCTAGGCAGACACAGAGACCAGGGTTTGATCCATGACAGTGCAGTGCTGGCCCTCCCCTGGGGCACACTAAGAGAATGACTGAGACTGTGTGTGGTGGTGTGCACCTGTGCTCCCAGCACTTGGGAGGCTGAAAACAGGAGGACCACTATAAGTCCTATCTGTCTATTGAGATGCTGTAGACTCTGTACTAAAAGAAAGTCCTAGCTTAACTCAGTCTATATGAAGTATGCTCAGCTCTCTTCTGTCAGCCTAAAGTTGGAGAATTAATCTGACACAAAGTCTATCTTATAATGAAATATTCAGTACCCCATGTAACTTTTGAACACAGCCACCCCACCACCACCAAGTACTATGCCCTACCAGGATTCAGTTGTTTCTTCTTATGATCACAGCATTGCCTGGGAGCTGAGACACCCTGCTGCTGCCCAGCATTATAAAAGAGGAACATAACACGTAGTGCTATCCCAGGGAGAGCCCAGCATTTGAAATTTCAGGTGTGATTTCTACTTCTTTGGGTTATCATCTTTAGGGGAACGATCATAAGTTGGGGAGCATTTTTCTGTCTCAGTGCCTAAGGAAGAGCTTGGACTCACAGAATTGTTGCTGAAAGAGTGGATGATGCATGAGCAGTTGTGGTACATTACAGAATTGGGATTCCAATATATATATATATATATATATATATATATATATATATATATATATATAATTTTAGCTCACAGTTACTGGAAATTTTAGTCCATACTCAGCTGGCTCCAAGGCAGAGTGGCACATGGCAGAGGGCAACCTTTCATGGCAACACAGCAAAGAGCAAGAGTGAAGGGAGGAGTTGCAGCAGCTCAATCAACTAACTTCTCTTACTTCCTTACACTGAAAGGCAAATCACATATCCTAGGGGAGGTGCAGCACCCACACCCACAATAATCAATTACAAATTCCAGAAACTTCCCCATGGCTGCATGAGGCTTTGGGGGGACACCTATACACAAATCATACCATTCCACCCCTGTACCCCCAGAGACTCATGCAATCCCTTTATGCAAAAGATATTGTAGTCCATCTCGAAGAGTTGCCAAAGTCCCAACAGTTTCAGTATTAATGAAAAGTCTAAGTCCCAAGTCTCCTCCAAGATTCAAGGCATACTGTTAGCTGTGAGCTATGGCACTTGTACAAATGAAAAGTTAAACACATCCAACATTCAAAGGCACAAGACACATTATCATTCCAAAAGTTATACACAACAGGATACCAAGCAGTGGAACCAACACAAGTCCAAAATCCAGAAGGGCCAACATTAAATCCAGTAGTTCCTTGTACAACAGCTGAAGCAATCTGTTGCAAATTGTAAGCTCCATGTGGCTCCACCTCTATGGCACTCTTGGTAATTGTAGCTCTCATGGCTTCTCTCTCAGGCTGGCTTTGCTCCTTCTTTGCAGTTTTCCTTAGATTATCCACATTCCTTCCAAACTTCTGGGGTTTCCACTGAATAGGCTTCTCACTCACAGCTTTATGCACTGCCCTCTCAGGGGCATACTGCCTGACCTCCCAGACCTTTTGAAATCTAGGTGGAAGTGTTCTAAATCGCAGAACTGCATTCTCAATGTGCATAGAACCACTGTCATGTGGATGATGCCAAGGTCTGCTGCCAAGTGGAGTGGTAGCCAGGCTTCCTTTTTCTTGGCTGTAGGCGTTGAGTGCCTAGATTGCTGAGCACTCTGATCCTGATTCCGAGGAATAATTATTCTTTATGCTGGTGCCATTCTGTAACCTGGTGCTGCTGCCTCTGCCATTCTGGAACAAGGAACTCAGCAGCTTTCTCCTCAAGACAAAGTCCCTAATCTTTGCAATCTGGAGGCTGCAAAGTGTGGAGACATACTACCCTTGTGACTGCTCTCAGGTCACCTTTCCCATTCTCTGGTTCCTTCTCAGCAATGGAGATCTCCTCAGCTCTATCTTTACAGTCCACAATTTTATTGGCGCTTCCTTTCTGTCCAAGTTCACAACATTTTGAACCATCCTGCTGGGCTCCTTGCTCTTCATTCTCAACATAAATCTGGCTAAAAGATCCCAGTAAAAACCATGCCACTGCCCCAATATTTGGCTGTTTGAAATACCTTTTGAAAGATTCATCAGTCCACCATCCTTAAACTTATTCTCAGGAAAAGTCTATGGACAAGCACTAAATGCAGACAACTTTTCTTCCAAGTCAAAACACAAATGATCAGAGTCCAATAACCAGTGCAGTCCTTCTTCCCAGTAGTAATCTCCCTAGCCTGATCTTTACAGGCTGGTTTTCTATCAGCCTTCTGGTCTCCTGAGCTCTAACCAGAATCTCTCCTACAGAAGATCCAAAGCTGTTCCAGATCTTTACAAGTAGGCAATTTCTACAAACCCTTCCTATCTCTTCCCATAAGCCATTTTCAAAAACTTATAGTACACATGGTCAGATTAGCTACAGCAATATCCCCATTCCTGCAGTACCAAATTCTGTCTTAGTTACTCTTCTCTCATTGCTGGGACAAACACCCAACACACAAAATGAAGGAAGGAATGGTTTATTTAACTCACAGTTATTGGAGGTTTCAGTTCATACTCTGCTGGTTCCAAGGCAGAGTGGCATAGGGCAGAGAGCAACCGTTCATTGTGGCAGCAAAGAGCAAACTTGTTTATCGTTTTGATACAGGGTCTGGCTATGTGGTTTGGACTCATAGTGATTCTCCTGTCTCAGCCTCGTTAGTCCTGGGATTGTAGGTGTGTGCCATAACATGGGGCTCCAGTGCCAGCATGGCAGGCATCACTGGGGATTGAACTCAGGACCTTGTGCTTGCCAGGCAGGGGCTTAAGTTGCCAAACTATATCCCCAGCCCATGATTCTGTTTTTGACAACGGTATGGTTATTGTTTCTGAGCAAGCTTTTCTAAATGGTATTCCCAAATCCCCAGGGGCCCACATAAAACTAATGAAAAGTAGAATGAAAAAAAATTAGCCTTTCTAGTAATTCAAAAGCTCATCTAAATGTCAACTTGTTTTAATTTTGATGGAATGAAACAATTTATTGTAGCAGCTCTACTTTACACTACTTAGAAGAACTAATTAGCAATTCTTCAATTAACAAATCTGGAAAATGTTGAAACTACTTAAAAACATATTAAAGAGCGAATGCATAATCTCCTTAAAATATAGAAAGATACTTAGAGTATCTAGGAATAAATTCCATCTACCTTGGCTCTTGACTTTTCCTCAAATCTACCACAGGGAGCAAGTGTTCTCTTGGTCTATTCTTAATTCCTGGATCAGAGTTTGGCCTATATGAGGGGATGGACAAACTCTTTTTGGCTAAATAGCTAAGCAAAGTTGCAACCACTTTTTGAGAAAGAAGAAAATTGATTATGTTCAGGAACCTCAGTAAAATACTTAGATAACAATAGCAAACTAAGCCAGATGATAGGAAGGACAATTGAAACTATACAGTAAGAAAAACAACTGCATTACTAGGTGGAAGAGAATGATGCTCTTATTCAATGAGCCAATAATTTTCTCAGGAATAGCCATGAAGCAAACCAAGACGAAAAATAAAAGAAACATAGACCATTCCTTCTCATTGATTTTACCTCTCCCATCTCACTCTTTACTTCATCAATGAAGAAATCAGAAGGATTTCACCAATGATAACAGAAGTAAGAGCCATGGTGCTGCCACTGATTTGGCAATAACCAGTAAGTATCTACTACGTACAGAACTCTGTGCGATGGACAGAGTGCAACAGAATGGAAGAGTAGAGTGGAGACCTAACGGACAGAGAAGAGGTGATTTAGTAAAGGA
>PVKN010009905.1:5825-23339 GCA_004027915.1 Capromys pilorides
ATATATATATATATATATATATATATATATATATATATATATATAAAGTCCCAGATTTGCTGATGACGTTTAGCATGCAGAGATCAAATCCAAACAAGGACAAAAAATGCAGGAAGGTGGTATGATTCTCTTACTCCCATTTTAGAGGTAGCACAGTGCCATTAAGAAGTGTGGAATCTAGTCAGTATCAAGGGCTCAAATCCTGGCTCCAATACAGAGGAACTGAAGCAAGTTAAGGAGCTCCCTTCTGGCTCCTTTTTCTTATCTGTAAAACAGGGCTAATTCTCTTATGTGAATAATTTGTCATGAGGGTTACATTAAGTTATTGTAAGTTAAATGCTTCACATGTGGGAAATGTTTATTATTACTATGTCTTTCCATTCAATTTCTAGAAAGAAAATCATTTTAACAATGTTAAAGATTCTAGGAGACTGATACCAATATATAACCTTCATGAAGGTGGGGTATTTAGGCAGTGCCATTCAAAGTTATTATTGGAAATAACAAATTTCAGTAATTACAATCATAAGCTTAGCTTTAGAATACATTTGTGCATCAAGGAGTCATATACAATAATAGAGCCAAGTGCTAGTTCCTCGAAGTGTTCATTTAGAAACAATTGAGCATTAAAATAACAATTCTAATGATATGATTTTATTAGTTTGTAGATGAAGAACATCATGGAAAGCTTTAACAAATACTTGCATAGCCAGATGTGCTTTATTTTCTCTGTAAAAGGAATTTTTGACCTCAGCACACAATTTGTTGATCTGCACTCATTTTTCATGTTACTAGAATGCTGACTTAAAGATAGGGGACAAAGAAACTCGATCTCTGCTGACATCCACCCACAAGCTTGTACCTCTTATGACGGAACTTCTTGGTTAGTGATACCCTGGCCCTATCTGCAATTGTTTTACGGCTGACCACAATCACAGGATACAGCGCAGCAGAAGACGACTCCACTGATGAGTTTATACAATTGGCTAAGGAGCTGAACTAAACCATGATTTAGTCCCTCAAAGGGCTCTACATTTTGGGGTACTTAAAGTTCCTAACAGCTTATAGAGTTCAACATGTTTATGATTTAAGAGTGGAAGAGAAGCCGGGTGTGGTAGCACACAATTCCAGCACTTGGGAGGCTGAGGCAAGAGGATCACTGAGAGTTCAAAGTCCGCCTGGGCTACACAGTGAGTTCAAGGTAAGTCTGAACTATGTAGCAAGACTCTAGGTCAAAAACAAAACAAAACTTCAAATGCTAAGACTTCTCACGCTGTTTAAGAAACACGTAGCATCATCCTTCTAATAAAAGTGCACTGGAAGATTTAAAGAAATGAATTTTGTCATATTTAGAGCAAAAGTCTTTGTATTTTCTCTTTGCATTCTGTACATGGGGCTACTGCATGACATGATTAAAAAGAGACACAGTGTGGTGAGGTGCTTTCAGAATGACTCCGTGTTAAGGTTTATGTAAAAGTTGCATACTAAAAGAGAAAGAGCTAGCCACTACAGCATTATGAAAGTCAATGTCTTTCTATTAAGGCAAAGAGGTTTAAGAGAGATTTTACAGAAACTTATACGATCCTCTAGACCTTCCAAACATAGGCTGATCGGCTTTAAATTTCTGGAGCAGAAATAGACTGGAGCATAAGAAGTTACCTTTTATTGATCCAGCTGTGAGGCATTAAGAAGACAGGCTGCTAACAATGGGTTTAGAGTAAAATGTTCCACCACTATACATGGTAAAAAAAATGGCGAGCATCTGAAACTGCACACAGGCACTTGAAAGGTAACGGTGATTGGAACACCTGCAGAAAATTTATCACTTTTATTAAGAAACAATGATGGCACAATCCAAGATGAAAACCAGATGTCTGCTGAGTTGTTTCAGAAGGTAAAAGAAATGGCTCTTTATAAGGAATGATGGTGAAAAGACTCATTTAGTTTGGCAAAACATTTTATTCACAAAATCTCCATTTTCTTAACTCTGTTCAAATAACTCATAAGGCCGGAAGCCGATGCTGGATATTTACACAGCTCAAGTTTGAATACTCACTAATGTCTTTTGGCTGTTCTACACTTGGCTGCTAGCACCATTCCTCTCCTCATCTTTGTTCCTAAAATGGAATACTCAACGAAGAGCTCAGGGACTGAACACATAAATGCCTCACTACTCCCTGCATCCATTACCTGTTATCTGTTAGGAAACTTCACTTATAAAATCACCATCTTTTTCCAAAGATGAGGCCACTTTTTGGAAGGAAAGCAAACAGCATAAAGATGACTTGCAATTGTAAGAAACACAAAAAGTTGTTTTCAGCATTTCAGCTTTTTTCTTTTTGGAGTCACCACCACAACCTTCTTTGGTTAACAGATGTAAACCAAACTTTGGTTTACATCTCAAAAGATGTAATTCAATATACCAAAGGGATCACGACTTTTTTCTTATGTATGGGTCTTATTTCTCCTAAGGGAGTATGAGTATTCTTCTCTTTCCTATCTCCAGTTTCTTGGCAACTCACCTTTTGGGAAGATAGACGGCAGAGATTTAAACAGGCAAAGCTCAAGATATGCACCCAAGGTTGATACCAACAAATATACAATGCTCTCTCCAGGCAGCAGCCAACACACACTGACATCACCAGCCCATGGACATGGGAGGGTAGAGCTGCTCACCTTAAGTAGCCACTTCACAAACTCTTAGGAATTTTGAATGCTGATTGCCATCTCTCTGTTTTGCCATCTCTCTGTATTTTCTTCCTGAGCACCAGGCAGGTAAGATGCTAATTACATAATGCTTTTCCCTCCTACCATCAGACAGTCAAAAGTAGCACATTGCAAAATATTCCAATCTCCCAACGTTCCATCCTTTCTCTTTCACGGAACCTCTGGCATCCTTACTAGCTTTCTTGCCAACCAGCTGATGAAAAGTGGGCACAGTATTAGGAACCATTAAAAAATCTATCTGAAACTTGAGGGAGCATTCATTTATTCATGGCAAGTATTCATTTATTCATGGTAAGCATTCATTTATTCATGTAACACAGGCCAGACACTATGCCGGGGACTGTGATACAGAAACAACTGGATTTGATCTCTGGTGTGTCCATTCCTGGAACTGCTGGAAAGTGAGAACACACTACAAAATCGGGGCTAGTCTTTGGGCATACTGAATGTATTCCAAGACGGAGGACTAATTCTTTATTCACAAATATGGTTTACACTTTTCTCAAATGTTACACCCACTAACAGTGATGTACCATTGAAAAGGTTTTATCTATATCAACAGTTCTTTTGATCTGGACATGAACTGCCACTGGTAAAATTCAGTCACATTTTTCAGAAGAAAGCTATCCTACCCAAAATGGTTTGGTTATATAATAACAGCAGAACTACTCATGATTTTATTTATTCTAAGACAAAAGAAAAAAAAAACACAAAGTACAACAGATGCTGGATCTGGGTTTCAGATCTCTATGATGTTGTTTTTTCCGCGAGTTTGTATATCTGCACAGGTCAGTGTCAACTGGTCCCCTGATGACCACATCCAGCATGCAGAGCTCAGTCATTGGCTCAGAATTACTCCTAATGTTTTGTTATTTCTCCTCTCTACTGGTGATCTGGCAGTGCTGAGTGAAGCCAGCTAAAGCTTTAATAAGCTCCACAGAAGAAAACTACTGTTTCCCAAATTAGAAGGAATGGTGGCAGAGTCTCATCATTCCTCTGAACTGTAACAGAACATAGCAACATTTTCATACTAATCCTTCACATTCACTCTCATCTACACACACATTCATGCACTCTCTGCGAAATATCAAGGCTTATAAAAATGTATAACAAAATACATGCTGCACAAATATAAATAACCTGTAAAAATCCACAAAACTACCCAGAGGCCCCAAGGAATAGAGACATAGGGATATGAGATGATAGGTATCGCTTGGCGAAAAACACCACACGAGTCGAGGCTGTAGTGAAGAAACTGAAAGTGTAAGGAAATCAAGAAGGAGGGGAGAAGTGGAGTTTACTCAGGAAATGTCTACTTATTAAGAGCCCTGCACTGAAGAGGTGGGTTACAGATGGCATAAATCAACCCAGCTTTCACCGTTTTCCTCTGCTTGTAGTACTGACCAAATTCAAGTACTACAGCATTTTATTTCCCATATCTGAGCAGGAAGAAGGAAAACAAACAAACAAACAACAAAACCACTATTTGCATTGTGTCTACACAGAATTTGACATGAACTCACCAAGTGTACATGATGGTGATTTTAGTTGGGTGAGAAAAAAAAATACCTGTGAGGCTCAGGGTTATACCTTTAACTCTGAATTTTTTAAAGTACTGAATTAAATAAAAAATAAATTACTGATAAAAATGAAAAAGCATTACAGTATGGCAATGTAATATTCATAGACTAGGTATTAAATTAACGTAATTTAAACTTGTATTTTTTCCCTACTTTAGTGTACTAGCCAGGCTGATCAGTAGACGCACAGGTACACATACATATGTGCTGCTGGTGTCATTTGCTATCTGAGTTTTGTTCCAGGGAAGAACTGCAGATGTCTTAAATACTAAACTTTTTATAAACTATTTGCTCTACATCTCTGAACACAAAATCCATGATGCTGACCCACAGAAAGAAAAGGCAATTAATATTTCTCCTCTGTTTGGGTATGAGTTGGAGCCTCTATAAAGTGGCTTATTTGTCCTTTTTAAAAGTAAAGGGTGGAAAAATATTTAACCTGAATTGAAAAAGATCAGGTAACCAAGGGGAATAAATTTTTTAAGAGTGGTTATTCAATGGTGTCCATTAAACATACTTACATGTAACAATTAGAGATAAAAACAACTCATAGTATCTCAAGTATTCGGCTCCTATGGGTGCTCATTTTGTTATACGGGCACTCTAATCTATTATTTCCCCATATGTATACATATCATTTTTTAAGACTGGGAGAGATACTCACTCTGAGAGAAACCTGGTCTAAAACTAGAATCCAAAATCTGATGGGCCTGGTTAAACCATGACTGCATGTTAGCCCATCTCAAATAACAATAAATGGTAGTATTTCCCATCAACATAAAATGGTGCTATGTTAGGTGAGGCTACATCCCACTAAGAGTTACCAGAAACTCTACATCTGCAGCAATTGAATAGCCCCCAGGGACAGGTTCTTCTATTAAGCAGCAAGAAAGAAAAGTAGCTTTTGTTGTTTTCTTTTTTAAGAGGATAGTTAACATTTGCTATTTATAACTCCATCAATCCAAAGAACTCCACATTTTTCAAAGCAACTAGCTTCTAAGTCCATGAATGGGTTCACATCCAATTCAATCTTTGAGAACAGACCATTACCTGGAAGATATCAGTGTCTACAGTAACAAATCAGTTTGCAAACCCAATCCAGGGATTTAGTGAGAGAAATAGCATCCATATTTTACATAACAAAAGAAGTACAACAGCTTGAATGTCTTCCCCAAGCAGTCCAGTGGTTAAGGATATTTCTCCTCACTGCCCCTGCTCAGACTCATCAGAGCCGATTTCGCAGGTGAAGCAGACAGCCAGGGGCAAGCCTAGGTGACCCAGAGGGTCACATCTCAATTTCAGAGTGCAATTTGCACCTAGCATTAAGTGAAAGGACTTTGTGTATAGGAGAAAGAGAAGTAGTCACTGACTTTAACGAGGGACTGGGACTAAGAACAGACAGAGCAAATAAAAGACATCAAATTCCATGCTCCTCAGGTGCACAAGAACCATGCACACTATGCACATTACTTATGTCATTCCTCTTTCTCACCACAATCCCTTCAGAGAAAAAGCAGACCTGAGAAATGATTATTGAAAGTGGGCACGTTTCTAGATACAATAAAGCACATACAAATCCTTCCCCAATATTCAACATGAACATTAGACATACCTTATACAAAAAGAGTAGCTCTGAACTGTATTTGTGCTCTGACCTGATTTAGATATCACATCCACACCTACTATACCGCTTAGTCTATTTACCTGGCTGGTAGTGCCTATCCTAATGACCAGGCAGAGCCAATTTTCCTGGCTCCGAAGTCTTTCACAGGCTTATACCCCCACTCTGGCAGGGCCAGGAGAAGCTGTGATTCTCAGGGGACTGAGCAGGCCAAATGTCCTGGGCCAGGCTTCTGTCCCATCTTAGTGATAAGCTCTTGGCCTTCCTATGCAAGACTCGGGGAAAAAACCTCCCTCACTCTCCCCAATCCATATAAAGCCTTTCTCTCATAGCCAGGAGATGCTACAGAATTACTCTAAGCCTCTGATCTTTGTGTGTGGAGATAAAATATGAGAAAGAGGAGTCATCCAGTCTACTCCACTGTCACCAGGGCTCAGCTCATGGGGACAACATACTTCTTTTCCAAAATGCTGGAAGAAATCCAGCCCTGACATTCCTGGGGTCTCAGTTCAATCACCACTCTGACCTTCAGGGGATGATGGGACCTGGATCATGTGATAGACTGCAAAGTGCCAGAGGTGTGGAGGGATGACAGGATGGGGAATGGACATGGCCACAGGATGAAATTGCACAGCTATGGCAGAGAAGCATCAGGATAGCAACGAAGGCACAATCTTGTCTGGGACCACAGCTATAAAACTAGTAGCTCTGGGACACTGGAATTCAATAAACAGGTATAATTCTGAATATTCTAGCAAACAAAACATAAACAGTGAATCAATGGGCTCCTCAATAGTATACAATTATTCTTTCTTTCCATTTTCAGGGCTAAAGACATTTACTTGGAGATTACAAACACAGTCCAGACAGCCAACTGGAGGTGTCCACTCCTGAGGATTCTCTGGGACAGATTTAGTTTAATACTGGGGGTAATGTGGCATTACCCAAAGTGAAATGGCTGGACCTTTGCTAGACAGCACACTCATATAACACTAAGATCAGTTCAGTTCTTCTTGTCATCCTCTGGCGGTTGACTTCTTGTGGTTCCTATGTTGTTCCACACCTCTGTGTACATTAAGGTCCCAATGAAGACAAACAGCGTACCCAACCAGTGCCACACAGTGAAAGGGTTCTGGAAGTACAAGATGGAAAAGATGAGGCTCACAAACTTGCGTAGAGTCACAACAAGTGTGACAGTAAGGGAGGCACATTCTGTCGTGAGGATGAACACACCCCGGATGCACACATACCTAGAGGTGTGGGGTTAAGGTAGTTTCTGTAAGGTGTATTTGGGAAGTCAATGAGGGGAACTTCTGGCCTGGTTCTTGGCTTATGTTTTCACATTCTACACAGATATGAGGGTCTGCTGTGGCTCACTAGAACATTCTACAGAACTGTCCTGCCATCCCATTTATAGATTGCAATTTGAAAACACCTAAAACATTCCATATCCTTATTCTGGATTCTTTTTATGATAACAACAAAGGTCACTTCCAATGTAGTGATAGTAAGATCCCATCTACCTTTATTTTGTTTTGTCCCCTCCTATATGAAAGCATTTTATGGCAAATACATAAACCAAATCGACTACCTTCACTTCCTCATGGAACATTTCCTCCCCGCTGCCCTGTGTCTTCCTGACACACTATGCCACCAGTCTCTTTTGCCTAAAAAGAAGTTCCCTCAATGGGTCTCTGCTTCCCATCTGCTGCAGAAAAAAATCAAGGCAATAAAACTAGACACATCTCCTCACACTGTTGGGAGAAAAGAACAAACATTACTGTGTTAAAATAACAAAGAAGACACAAATATGACGAAGGGATCCAAAGGATACTGAGTGATGACATTCATGAGCAGGTAGAACCACATGATGGGCATTGTCACCCCGATGACTGGAAGCCGGTACAGTTCTGCAAAGACATATCATCATCACCATCATCACCATCATCACTACAGGGCGGAGGATAACACCCAGGACCTAGGCCATGCTAGCTGAGCCACATTCTAAGCCCGTGTCACACCTTGACAGCCTACTTTACTGCCCATCTAACCAGAAGAAAGGAAATAAGAGCTGTCATCACACTGTTTCGTGTTTGCCTGATACCCAGGCAGTCTGGATCGGTGAGCAGCTCTGTCTTCCACAGCAGGAAAAGATGAAGGGAACCAAGGAGAACCGGACAGCCACCCAAACCTGCAGGGCTCTAGTCCCTACTGTGCGTTCAGCTGCTATTTATTGTCATTCTCAAAACTTTTAACATTGCATGTTCAAATGCAAACACACAAATGCCAAAGCAAAAGAGAAAATTTAAAAATGTTCTTTTACTTGATTTGCAAGTAATGACAATGCACCTGTGAGAGTACGTGAGGCTGTATGTACTGACTAATAGCAGATCACTATTCCTGGGAGGTAGATGGTTAGGGAGGGACAGATCATTTAGATAAGAATGTACAGGGAAAAAAAAAATCGAACTAACTAAGTCAAAAGTAAAACTGAAGATCTGTCTTGGAAACCAGCATATAACCCTAAACTCACCAGACTTATTGAAGAGAACTGCATGGTCATAAATATCAGAGGCCAAGAAGATAAAGCCAGGAAGTGGAAGGGCATGCTGTGGGAAGAAACAGTTCACAAAGGTTCACATTTCATTGGAATTAAATGTAAAACATAGAACTAGTACAGCAGCTTTACAATGATTAAAAGTTACATAAATTGTTTAGTAAATAATATAAAGGAAAGGAAGTTAGAGTTACTAAATTAAATGTGTCTCACGGCCCCGAATACATGACATTATATGGCATGCTATCAACTAATGTGTGGTTCTTGTCTCTATGGAGTCTGGCGGCCATCACATACAAAACAATACAAAGTATCACAGACAAAGCGGAGTAAAGCATAAGTTTAAGATAACTTAAACAGATAGTTGTTCTTCCCACAAAGGTTAGCTCTATTTTATTATTTTTGAGAAAGATTAAATAGAATGGATTTTAAAATTACAAAGGAGGCAGAGGCAAGTTTTCAGAAAATTTAGAAAGCTAGCAGGAGAGAAAGATGAGGACAAGAGAAGACTAGGAAAAAGAAATTAAGACAAGAATAAGAGGCTGAAAAGGAGAGACACACTATGTAAGACTGAGACACATGACAAAAACCACACATCACTGTACCACAACAGGAACAATGAGCCACAGTTAATACCGAGCAGTCTTTATAAGCCCAATATTGTTCTTAATAAAAGGTTGAAACCAAATAAAATGTTGAAAAAAATTCACAGTCACATACTATAGCTCCGATTAAATCTCTCAAACTGTTTACTTGCAACTGTAGCACAAGAAGTCAACAGACATGGAATCCCTGGGTAACTGCATGTTGAGGCAACTACTGCACCCTGCCCTTAAGGAGCAAGGTTCTGGTATAGCACAGAGAGAAGAGAAAGAGGAAAGTTAGGCCTGGGGTGGGGAGATAGCTCAGTAGAGTAAGTGCTTGCCTGGCAAGCGCAAGGTCCTGAGTTCAACCCCTGATAACACAAAAAAGAAAAAGGAAGTTAGAGGGGATGGTGCTAGATCAATAGTTACAAAGAAAGCACATGTAATTAATTAATATTCTCTCAAATGAATAAAGCCCATCTGCGGACCACAACCTTCCCAAACTATCCAACATCTGTTTGTACACATTTCCTTGGCCTGTTGCTTTGCGGACTCATTTCTACTTTTTAGGTTTCCTGATTTCATCTACAAGAAAGCTGCAAGTTAGTGCTCTCTGTCCCTTGCGGCTGTTCCTGGTTGACATGTTTTATTCATATTGGTTGGGGATGATCACCTCGTCATCAGCTGTCCCCAAGAACATATTAGCACCCTATCAGAAGTTAGTCAGCCTATAGGTCTCTATGCTGTCTATTGATAACAAACTGATCCTTCAACCACAATAGAAATTCACTTGAAACAACACATTACAGTGCAGGAATTGTTAACTACCCCAGATTTAAGAGTTCCTTACATTATAAAATAAAGCCTCCTTGGAATGCTTCCCAAATTGTTTGTATAGAGTCTCTTGGAATATACCCATCCTTGCTGACATCAGAAGAGCAAAAGTCAGTGCCCCAATGCCTGTGAAACAAACATTAAGTTACAAGGTACCTGCACTTATTAATTTCCAGATATCTTCCTAAAGAACATTATTTATACTTTCATGACCACGAATACAATTACATAATTTATAAATATAATTGTGACATACGAAGTTTTAAAAAATACATAAAAATCACAATACCACCATTCAGCCCTTTATAGTTTTCTACATAAATATGTATACTTTCCCATTTTATATACAGTATTTTATATACAATTACACATGTTTTATATATAATTTTATATTTTGCCATTTTTCATTCTAGTCCTTCATTATGTTTTTTCAAAAGTCTGATTTAATGACTTTATATCATTTCTATCATGTGCTTGTGATATACCTTAAATGTCTCACAATCAGAATGGTTAGATTATTTCATCATTAAAATCAAAGTATATCCTTATACACAAATCTTTCAACAAAATGTGAATTACTTCCTTGGGACATAAGCTTGTAAATGGGATTACTGGGTTCTAGGTTGTAGACATTTTAAAAACTCAATAAACAATATATTTGTAGAAAGGCTGTGTCAATGTACACCTCCAATAGTTTACATAAAAATGGTTGTTTTACTGCATCCTCAGCAGAAATGAAAATAATCATCTATCATTTTGCCAACATGATAGGCTAAAAATAAAGAATTACTGAATTTTGGTTTTAATTTGCATTTTTCTGACAACCAGACTAGTGAGGATGAACATAAAATTATTAGGCATTAATTTTTTTCCACGAATAATATGTTTATAGCTTTGGTTTTGTATTAGCTCATAAAGATCTTTTGGTGTTAAAAATAGCAACCTACAAAGGTGAAGTTAAAGGTAACAAGTAAGGAGAACATAGTCCTTTCATTACTGTTTCTCTTCCCCTTGGTCAGGGTCAATTTGCTATTACCACTGAAAGCAGCAGGCAGCGCTCCCCTCCAAATCATATAAAGTAAGAGCCTCTACAGAAGTTGTCTAATTAGAGTAGTGAGACCCTGAACACCCTGTAGATCCTTTCCTAAAAGAAAAAAAAAAGTGGTCTTAATTCCATACAGTGGTAGCTGTATTTTAAGAAACTCCCCAGGAGAGTCTAATGATCCCTTAGATTTAGGAACACTGCCATACAGAACAGCAAACCTGCAAAGAAACTAAATCTAAGCTTTAGACATGGGTCCCTTGGCAATGTGAACAGCCAATGGCTCCAATGTGCCCTTCCTTTGCAGAATACTTCCACTTAGTAAAGATAATGAAGAAATGGATGACACCCCGCGCACCGATTTCAAACAGTCAGTGGCAACAAAGAAAAACATGGAACACACGTCCTGAGCTGTGGACAGGTTCTGTTCTCATTTCCTGAACGCTAAGGTCAGAGATACATGATCCCAAGTGCCCCTTTCTTCCATGGCATAATTTGTTTAGCTGAAGTTTCCTGCCAAGAAACGTCTCCCTTAGGAAAGACCAAGCAAATACAACTGCAGAGGCAATTAGCTTTATTGTAATTACTGTACTTGCCTAGTAACCACCACGCAAATGCCTGGAATCCGTCATTCTCTCTCACGCTGGACTGGGAAGTCTAGAAAATAAGATAGTATACTTGGTACACAGACCAGAACAACATGAAATGTGCTGAGATACAAGGGAAATATTTATGTTATCCATTCACCTCCACTCTTTCCCTTCAGAGATAGGAATACTTTTACAGAAGTACATAATCATTTCAATTTATTTATTATTAAAAAGTGCCTGATAACTAAGCCTTAATGACAATTAGTGACTATAACAGATTTGTAAACTGATTCTTACCACCTGCTTTGCTGACATGAAAGTGCAAATAAATATGCCCACAGACACCAGGGTAATGGAGGCATATTTGAATATATTATATCTGCAAAAAAAGAAGAAAAAAGCCTTAGCAAACAAATATACATTTCCAAATGATATTTATAGCCAGATATAAGTCACTAAAATGTGATTAAGGTATAACTTCCTGGAATTCATAGAGGCATGTATATGAAGGTAGCGGGACCTTGATTAGATTCTAAACATCTTTTCTTGGGGTTAGTTTGTCAGAAAACAAAAATAGAAAGTGATACGGACCAAAAATGGCACTGCTGCACTGTACTCTCAAGAATGACAATGTGGGCCTAACTCAGTAACTGGTATCTGCAGCTTTTCTTGCCTCAAAGGGTGTCAACCCTGAGTCACAAGATAAGAAGCAAAGTCTGTGAGGTACAAGAAGCAGAATCAACTGTAAGGAAATTATTAAATTGCTCACTTTGGAGAAAATAGGTTTTAAAAAAATATCTCTGTAGAAGCATTCTTCACATACTAGAGAAAACGATTCTAAAATTCATATAGACCTAGAAGAGATCCAGAACAGCAAAACCATTTTGGGCAACCAGAACAAAGCAGGAGGTATCACAATACCTGACTTCATATTGTACTACAAAGCAAAAGTGATAGAAATGGCATGGTACTGGCACAAAAACAGACATGTGCAGCAATGTACTAGAACATGGATACAATAAGATTGCCAGACACATTCATTTTTGTCTTTGACAAAAAAGTCAAAAACTTACATTGGAAGAAAGACAGCCTATTTGACAAATGGTGCTGGGAAAATTGGCCATTTAGGAAGATGGAAGCTGGACCTATATATTAAAATCAAAAAGGATCAAAGAGCTGAACATTAAAACCAAAACATTTAAACTACTGGCAGACAAAGTAGACAAAACAACTGAAGTCACAGGCATAGGAAAGGACTTACTGAACAGAACCCCAATTGTACAAGAAATAAAACCAAAATTCAACAAAAAGGATCATGTCAAATTAGAAAGCTTCTGAACAATGGAGAAATCAATTAGTAAAGAGACAACATACAAAATGGGGGAAAATTGCCTGCTATTTCTTGGACAGAGGACTAATACTTAGAATAAAAACTTCCAAAAAATTAGATCACCTTAAAAGAAAGATCCAACTAATACACAAGTGAAATTAACAGACATTTCTCAGCAAAAGAAATATAAATGGCCAACATCACTGTCCATTGGAGAAGTGCCAATTAAAACAACACTGAGATTTCATTTTTATACCAGTAAGAATGGCAATCATCAAGTCATGGGTGAGGTGAACAAGGAATCCTCCTCCATTGTTACTGGGAATATAAACTATTACAACCATTATGGAAATCAGTATGGAGATTTCCCAAAGAACCAGAATTGGAAATTACATGCGACCCAGCTATTCTTTCTTCTTACCCAATGGGCTAAAGACATAATTTTAATGCAATGCATGTACACCAACGTTTATAGCAGCATAATTCATAACAGTGTGAGGCAGCCTCTACGCCCATCAACAGATGGATGGATACATGAATGGAATATTATGAGGCTACCAAGATAAACTTGGGACACTTGTAGGAAAATGGCTATACCTGGAAAATACAATGTTGAGTGCAACAGATCATACACACAAGCTTAAATATCATAAGGAATTTCTCTTTAAAAAAAAATTAAAATCATTTATTTATTCATTTATTTGGTACAGGGTCTCGCTATGCAGCTCCGACCCCTTGATCCTCCTGTTTCAGCCTCCCCAGTACTTGGATTACAAGTGTCCACCACCACACCTGGTTTTAACAGCTGGCACAGCACAGGCCCGGCAGAGCATATGGTACCAGGGATCAAACTTGGGTCCTTGAGCTTGCCATGCAGGCACTTAGACTGCTGATCCCTCTCTCCAGTCCAGGAACCTCTCTTTTGAATAAGGCAAAGTACAGAGAGCAAAATAAAGGATGGAGAGAAGGAAACAAGAGGATAGATCTCTTGCAATTGGCAAGGGGTCCAGGAGACAGAAGATGGGGAGGGAAGGAGGAAGGAAGAAGGTTTACAAAATGCCGTGTACAGGTACTACACACTCACAATGAAAATAAACATCGTATGTTACGATCATGAGCTAAGAATATTAACAGCAAGAATGAGAATGGGGAAAGCAGTCTCAGAAGAGGGGGAGGGAGGCAAGAGGCAGGGGCAAGGCGACTAAAAAAGAAACAAGCTCTGCTATGTGCACACACCGCTCCTCCAGTATTAATGCAAACTGCAAACATATACTAAGGAAAAAACTCTCTATATTAAGTGCTATTTTTAAATGTTTGCGTAGTAGGAAAAACAAAGAAATATTCAATATTTAAACCATGGAAGGAAGAGTGGCATCTCACATCAACTGAAACAGCATCATTAATATCCTCAGATTCTTGGTGACCAAGCAGAAAGGACTAAAAGAAATCAAATATATAAAACCCATGTTAATATTTTCTACTCAAACATACTGTATCATATGGTCATGGTAACTCACACAAGGTAGACCAGGCAGAGGGAGGGCCAGGAAGACTGAGAGTCCAAGAGAAGATGGGAGGGGTGAGGCAGAGGGTACAACTGATGTAGACACAAAAAATCTTACATCTCTTCAATCTGGAAAGATCACGATGAAAAAGTTTATACACTCAGATTAAAAAAATGAAGGGTATTGTATTAGTTACTATTCTGTCGTTGCTGGGACAAATACCTGACACACAAGCCTAGGGAAGGAAAGGTTTATTTAGCTCACAGTTAGTGGAGGTTTCAATATGCTGGGCACTGCCCTGTCCAGGATGATCTGCTCTATACTTCCAGAGATCGCCGCCTGTGTGTAGGGGGGAGGAGGGGGCTCTGACAGCGTGTGATGTCAGTTTAACGTGCCTCTCTAGGCCACACCCCCTCAAGTCCCACCCTGGTCCTTTGGCCCTGGTCCTTTGGCCCCGCCCCTCAAGCTGCGGGCTTGACAGCCCCATGATTTACATGAGGCTTTGGGGGAAAACTAGATACAAACTATAACAGGTATACTAAAGGAAAATACAGATTTGGCCTTCAAGTCCTGGAAGTGGGTGAGTATACTATGAACCTGCGGGTCTGCTACTCAAGACAGATAGCAAGAGACAGATTGCTGATTCACAGCATTATTACCTTACAGAAATTCTTGCTGTAGGAGCGACACTTAGAAAAGGGAGTCAAATGATTTTCATAGAACCAAGAGGATAGACTTAAAAGAAGTTCTTAAGGGAAATAGGTTGAGTGAAGTCCCTGACATCTTGAGGTGTCACCAGGAGAGTATAATGCCTTGCGTGATACGCCCGTTTGTATCCCTGTTATGACTGAAATCAAAGGCTGTGAGGGAACAGAGGTCTGCCTCACTGTGAAGTCGGTACTACCAGGAAGCACACTGGCTGCCTGGGACACAAATCTGACCATTACGTACGTGTGTATAAATGAATCTGGCAAAAAAGAAATCAATTCTTTTTTTAAAATTACATTTATGGTACATTTTAGGTATTTACAACAATCACATTCATTATACGGATTTTATACACGTATATAATTTAATTCTTTTTTTCTCCCCATTTCCCTACCCTTCCTTAGAAAGAAATCAATTCTAAGGGTGCCCATCTCAAGATACAAAGGGTCCATACAAGAGCCCAGTCAGGCAGAACAACTGTCCTTTTATGACAGAGCTTTTAATACTTAAAAACTGTGTATGTTCCCATACTCTGAATTGACGGTTACTTTGCAAATTGTTATAGAGTTTCAATATTAAGGCTGGGACTGAACACATTAAGAAGTTAGCATCTTGATGTCTAATTCTGGTCTTTCTTTTTTTTTGGTACCTGGGATCAAATTCAAAACCTTGTACTTGCCAAACAGGTGCTTAATCCACTGAGCTATCTCCTCAGACCTACCAATTCTGGTCTTAACAGTGAGTGAGCCTTCACAGAGAACTTTTCCAGATTTATGTGCCCTCACTCCCCAGTGTCCCTCTTCCTTGCAGTAAGGGCTGAGGCGCAGAATGAAAGGTGGGCTGGCCAGATAGCTCAGCAGACTAAAGTGTCTGCTTTGACAGAGTGCAGCGGCCAGGGTTTGATTCCCTGGGGCATGCTAAAATGGTGATTGAGACTGGGTGTGGTGGCACAACCCTATAATCCCAGCGCTTGGGAGGCTGGAAATAGGAGAATCACCCTGTATACCCTACAGATCCTGCCGTAAGTTACAAACAAACAAAAAACGAATGAAAGCACTTTGAAAAGACATCATAGAGGTAAGAAACTTCTCTCTCTCCTACCCCACAGAAAGCCATTTGCAGCAGTCACAAAGAACAGAGCTGAGCCTTTCATTCCATCTTCTTGGCTGCGTGGGCTTTGATCAAGAATTTCTTTTCTATTAAGTATGGTTATTTCCTAGTTCACACACTGCTCTGATAAGCACTGTCTTGGATAGAACTTGGATAGGTCAACAGAACCTCCTGTACCTGCTGGACATGTACCCTATTGTGGTTCCTCAGTATGGTCCTCACTGGCCACACATTCCTAATAAACAGTTAAAATATGGTAAGGTGACTGAGAAGCTACCCACTGGATTTATTTCATTTTTAAACAACTTAATAGCCCCAAGCGGCTAGCAGTGACCACACCACACAGTGAAGCTCTGTATCAGTTGGCTTTATAGTACTGAAGATTAGCATGGTGCTAAAGACTCAGTGAGGACAACCGTGAATCAGTTCTACAGAGAAGACGCTGCTCCAAAGCCACAGCCTCTGCCCTGGCCAACTGCCTCAGGAAACTGCATCGTTTTCAGAGAAAGAACTAAGAAAGAACCCAGGAGCAAACTTATCACTACTGTGAGAAAAGGAATTCAGGGGACAAGTCTACAGATTATAGTGCATAATATCATTTCTACGCATAAGCTATAAAGGACTTTGTTTACCTTTTCTTCAAAATGATGATTCCTAGAATCATGTTGGCAATTAGAGAACCCTGCAAAAAGAGAAAACAGTGACAGAGTTTTAGTGCAAGTGAAAGAATTAACATAATTCAAGGTGAATGTAAACACACATACAGGGAAAAAAAGAACGGACTAGAGGAGGATAGGATGAACAATTAACAAGGCTCAGTTCTCACAATGGCAAAAAAATCTAGACCATAAACATTCATATGAAATCTTAAAACCTTTTAGAGATGATAATAAGAATAAGAGTAAGAATAAATGACTATTTTATTTTATTTATTATTATGGGTAACTCTAATTTCTAAGAATTTGAATAAGCTTTGGTCCACTTTCAGTCTAAGTGAAAGAAGTCATTCAAGCATCCCTCTCTCCTCTGGGATAGTGGCACTCAGTCAACAAGTGTTTATTAAAAGAGTGTTCCATGTTCAATGTCTTGAAGATCACCTTAATAATTATTATTAGCTCTGGAAAGTCTTTTTAAGAATAGTACATTCAATCTCACAAAAATCTCAGGCTGCATGGAAATGGTATTCCAATCATCACTCAGCTTTCATTCTTCTGCAGGCCTATCCATGTATCCCTTAAAGGCATCCCTGCTCTTCATGGTATTGTTCTTTACATACAAACTACACTTGGATCCAACATCATACTTAGGGAAAGACAACTGGTACTA
>PVKN010009906.1:0-23235 GCA_004027915.1 Capromys pilorides
CTCTCTCTCTCTCTCTCTCTCTCTCTCTCTCTCTCTCTCTCTCTCTCTCTCCCTCCAGGCTTGTGGGAGATCATCTCCCAACAGAAAGAGGATAATTAAGAGAGAGGCAGAGAATCCCTCACATCAAGTGAGATTACTAGAATGGGGAGATGAGTAAAATGTGGGAAACAGTGCAATACTTTGTAGAAAAGCACTGCCTGAATAAGCCTAAAGCACTGCAAGCAATGAATGTGTTTAACAAGAACACATTGTCAGATTGTGAGCAATGCTCAAAAGGATGCAAAAGCAAGTACCACTGGATAGGTTACTGCATGAAAAGTGACAGATTCCATTGAGCTAAAAGACAGCAGCCATTCTGCTAGTTATCGTGAAGGTTGTCTAATGCAAAAACCCTCCTCACTTCTCTCCATCACATCAGCCATAAAGGTTTTCAGAGGAAAGTGCATATTAATTTATTTTTTATATTTTGCATTTTCTCTATTATTTTGTATTGTATTACAGCAATAATTTTATATGAATATTTTTTGATTGTAGAATGATTCATCTGAGTTTCCATTATTTCTTTTGAGGAAATTCACTTTGAAACAAGTGCTTTGGGTTGCAAGCACGATTCAGGAAGGAAGCATGCTTACAAACCAAGGTATTGCTGTGTTTTCACTCTTAGTCTATGATCTGAAATGAAAATAAAATGGATTTTGAACCACTGTTCCTTTAGCTCATGAATTTGCATTCATTTATACATCTCACTATTGAAATTAGAACGTTCAAAAATAGTTTGCATTGTATCTGCTGTCTACTTAAAGTGGAGCAGTGATAGATCATTAAAGTAGTATACACACTTTATTAACTTTAAATCAACAGTTTCTAAACTGAAAGAAATACATTTTATTTTCTACATACTGAAGCATACACAACCACTTAATGTGATTGCTGGGTTGAAATTTCATTTTGAGAGATTAAAGTTATGCTTGCTCCACAAATAATAATATGGTTTGGCATGCTGGCTGCAAAACCTAAAGGTAGTTTTAATAAATCTGTTACGAAAGATGAGCTGTTCCCTCACTTTTTTTACTGCAGCATATTTTATAGAGTTCAAATTATGAACATAATTGTGCAAAATTTTTGTTCTACTTGTAGTTTATAATATTTATTTATTTATTTATTGGTGCTAGGAATTGAACTCAGGATCTTGTACTTGCCAGGTAGGGGCTGCGCTACTGAGCTATATGCCTAGCAAACATTTTCTTCTTTCCTTCTCTCTTCCTTTCTCTCTCTCTCTCTCTCTCTCTCTCTCTCTCTCTCTCTCTGCTTTTCTCTAGTGCTGGGGATCCAACCCAGTGGCTTGTGCATGCAAAGCAAGAGCTCTACCATAAAGCCCCAACTCCAGCCCTTATAATATTGAATGAATTGGTTTGAGCACAGTTTTCATTGTCTTTACTAAGAATTGGGAGTATCTCACTGCTCCACAGTGTCCTCATGGGGTAGGCCATGTCAGTCTTGGCCTTGCTTGCTGAAGTGATGTTAAGACCACAGTAGGAGATGACAGCAAATTAACTCACCTTCATATTCCTCTCCTTGAGGTAGAAACCTGAGGCTTACTGGAGTGAAGGCCCTGGGAATCTGACAGAAACACCGTTTTTACCTTGGATGCTGATGTCTTGAGGTGCTTTCCCAGGCCATCTCACAGAAGTGGAGATGGACAGGAGGCAGTGCTCCTGGCCACCTTGAGGGTGTGTCATTAAGGGATCTGAAGTTTGTTGTGTGTCCCATGATATCAGGTAAAGCTTCTTAGGAAGATGGAAACCAGACTTCAGGAGACAGAGACTGCCATTTTCAAGGACTTCTAAAGTAGATACCAAGGAGTGCAAATGCCAGTGGACGCAAGAAAAACAGAACAAAGAAAGGTAGATAGGAACAGGCTGCTTGTCAGAGGTCTTCATATCCAGAACTGACCAGAACAGGTGCTCTGGCCCCCAAGCCTTCTCCAGTGGCATTTACTATGCTTTATAATCTCAAACTCCCACCTGCTGCTTTTCCAAGGAGGGCAGCATAGTGAGCCTGTCCCCTCGTGTACTCAGACCCATCTTTATTTTACTACCAGTCTAAATATTATATCTATGCTAAAAGACTCCATTAATTTTACTATTATCAAACCTATTTGGCATATTTAAGCATGGTGTGAAAATATCTGCACTCTCATTCATATGGTTTATATCTAGATGTTCACAAGAGCCTCATGTGCTCTTAGTTTGGGCTTTTGGGAAGTGATTAGACTATGGGGTATAGAGTTGGCTTGCTGTTAGGATCAGAGGGGAAGAAGCCTGCTGTTGGGTGTGAGCTGGAAGGGGATGTCTCCCTCCCAGTGATTCCTCCTTTCATTCTCTGCTTCTCAGCCCCTGCAGTCTTCCTCCACTCATCCTTCCCTAGTCTCTTTCTGGCTTAGAGCCAACTGACCGGCTGAGACTTCTACAAACTTTGAGTGAAATAAATCCTTCTTCCTTTAAGTTGCAGGTACTGGGTGTTTATTCCAGCAATAAAGGAAGTCACCAAAACTAATGTATAATCAATATAATATCACTTAAGTTAAAGCTCTTGTGCCCCAAAGCCAGAGACCACATTTATTTTAATAAGATAATTTTAAAGCTAAGTCCTTCACCTTTCCCTCTGAAACCCTTCACAGCACTTGAATGCAACACATCTCTTCCTGAAGGCATGGCACACAGATTTATCTGTCATAGTAACTGACCACATACGTAAGCTCAACTTTTCAGCATCTTTAACTCTTCAAATATTTTTCCAGTCCTGAGTTGAAATTTGCATCTTGGAAATTCTGTTTATAATCATAGTTTTTCTTTATGTCCCCAGAGTGCCAAACTGTCTAAAATTTTCCTTGACTAGATTTCAAAATCTGAACCATATGTTGGTAAATATGAGGACTTTTCTTGGAGCTAAACATTCCCATATCACTTATAAGATAATAGCAAAATTTTTGTTACCCTGTCTTCCCTTGTGGATACTTAACACCTACGTTGGTGTTGAATTTTGTGGGATGACCCAGTATCCGTGCTCAGTGCATGCTCAGGATGTCATGCAGGGCTAAGCCAAGAAGCACCAAACCACTGCTGTCATTTCCTGGGATTCTACAGAATTGCAGCAAAGGAAAGCAGTTACTGAAATTAATGACTTTCCTTCGTTGTTTTTGAAGGCATACACTGATGATGTCATTTACCCAAGCAAATAAAGAGAGGAAGGAAACTTCTCTTTGTTATAAAATTGCATGAAGTTATAGTGGCAGCATCAAAATTATGTTCAACCTAAATATATATAATGTTGTCACCCTCATTTATTTCATCTACAAATATTTATTGCTTATCTACCAAATTTAGGAGGTACCCCAGGCACTCAGTATTCTAACAATAAATAAAGTTCCCTGCCCTCTTGAAGTTAACATTCTACAAGTATAACAGAATTGTAAGTAACTAGGCTTATAGTTACAGATATAGAAACTCAGCCATGCACACAAATTTACATTAGGACAGTAAGCACACAGGCTGTAAATCCTCTGGATACAGTTTAAACAATTTTTATTAAAATTCCATTTTAATGATTATATTGAATCTGGAGATAGTCACATGCTGTAACTGAGAATGCAGGTTTTATTATAATAATATAGACATCTAATTAGATAGAAGTGAATATACAGTCAGAGAGTAATTGGGCCTTAAAAGAAGACAAAAAATAGAGACATTGGATTTGTGGCTGTAGGAGAATGAGAGTAGGGAAGATCTCCAGACAGAAAGCAGGCCGGTGAGATAGCTCAGCAGACTAAAGCACCTGCATAGGCAAACTTAGGCAGCAAGCGGGGACCGTGGCTTGATCGCTAATACCACATGCCATGCCAGCCTCACCCCAGGGGTGGGCTGAGCTGACCACAGAAACAAAACAAACAAAAAAATCATAAAAATAAAATAAACAGATTAAAAGTATGAGTCAGGATGGAAAGCAGTGGCCAGGCCTACAAATCTCCTCAGAGAAAAACACTCATTTAAGATTATCCTGTAATTGGGGGCTGGCCAATTAGCTCAGTGGATTTAAGTGCCTACAAGCAGGTGCAGGGATGGGGAGTTTGATCCCTAGGCCTGCTGTGCAGGCTCTGCCCTGGGGCGTACTGAGATGACAATTGAGACTGGGCATGGTGTTGCTGCCTATAATGCTAGCTCTTGGGAGGCTGTAAACAGGTGGATCACTATGTGAGATACTGAACATTCTGTAGACTCTTCCCTAAAAATACAAGTAATAATAATAGTAATAATAATAATAATATCCTATAATTGGTACCACCAATTGGCATTGAGGGACAGCTGCATGCCCAGAGCACCTGGACCCATACTCTTCTCCTTTTCAGATAATTTTCTTTGTTCCTCCCATGCACCCTTGCTACACTGCTGGTTTCCCTGTAGTATCAATATCAGCTAAGTGGCTACATTTGCTTTCTATTGGTTGATTGTGGTGACCCTTTGTGACTTTTGCTGTATACATCACTCCTTACAAGGTGCCTAGGTGGCCCAAGACCCATCCTTGTAGTCCAGGAGGTATTCCTCCACAAAAGTCTCCTAACTCATTTTCAACTTCATTCCTCAATGTTGTGAGACCACAAACTCTGCACATTTGACAGCTAACAGATTAGGGGCTCTATTTTTCCTACACTAATGACGTAAATAAGAATTAGGCTTGTAAGTTAAATACTATATATGAGTGATTCAAAATCCTCCCCATGTGATCTATTTCATTTTCATCTAATTATTATCATCCTTATCATTTTTTTGTTTTGTTTTCTATGTAAGGGTGACTATGTTCTGTCACTGACACTAGTGACAATGATACAAGAGACTTGTGTTTAAAAGGTCAGTGTGAAACTGTCATTGTCTATGTGGATTTTATGGAGTGTTGCTGTGTCCTATATTACAAATGAGAAAACTTGTGGAGAAATCAGCTCCCACAGCAGCAGAGGACAAGTAATTCAACTGGAGTTGGAATTATCGCCTCTGATGGTTGTATCTGAACGCTAAATCATTAGATTCCTCAATTTGTTCTATTCTGTGTGGTTGCTGCATACCAGGGCTTTTATCTTTTCTTATTGTTTAAATTTGTCATAAACAAAAGACAACAAGTAACAGAGCAGGGTGGTGCAAGCCTGAAATCCTAGCTCTCCTTGGGTTCCATAGAGGGTTCAAGGCCAGTCTGAACTACATTGCCAGACACTGTCTAAGAAAAAAGAAAAAAAAGAAAGAAATGACAGGAAGAACTCATTTAGGTACCATGTCTGCTGTGTACATACACAAAGAAAATGCCAGTGCTGCTATTTTCAAAATGCTGTGCATACAGTTGTGCATCAAATTAATAAAATCTCTTTTTAGAGAAATCTAGTCCCAGTTCCTTTCCTTAGGAAGCTTTCAAATTCTAAGTGTAGACCAGGGTGCTGGTGCAAATCTGTGAAGCTGAGGCAGTAGGATGCTTGTGAGTTCAAGACCAGCTTGGGCTACAAAGTGAGCTCAAGGCCAACCTAAACTGCACAGTCAGAACTTGCCTAAAGATAAGGAAGGAAAAAAAAAAGTAAAACACTTCCAAATATTTTTTTTCAAGGCCTATGTAAATGTCTTCCTATTTTTTAGCTCACACATGAAAAATGCAAATGTTGAAGTGTTAAGAAATTTATCTAATGTCATAGAACTGCCCTGGAGTAGAACGGAAGTGAGATCTTCCCATAGCCGAGGCAATAATCCTCCTGGACTCTCTTCTCCCCTGTGCCAGGACCACCTCCTTCTCCGTCTACTGCTTGTAGCAGGACCAGCAGCAGTCAGCGAATGGCTCAGCAGGGAACAGGCAGCTCAGTATCACCTCTTCCCTCCATAACTCGTGGCCGCAGCACCTCCAGAGGGATCAACACTGAATCTGGCTGCACTGTTTCTGGTTTTTCCATGAGTGTGAAAGCAGAAGAAATCTCACTTTTCTTTCTCCAGTTTGAAATTCAAAGAATTGCTTTGAACTTGTTTCTAGTCCAAGTACTTTTCTATCCTCATAGAAACTGCAAGGATCATGCAGGTTGAAGAGAAAATATTTGATGAACAGAAATTACTCCGGAGGTAATCTCGCAGATATATGTCTGAGAAATACATTTACATATAAATATATATTTATATATTTCTCTACATCAGAAGAAGGCTTTATTATATTTCGCATGACACCTATTAGCTATTTTTCTAGACAAGTAGGCAGTGAATCTACAGCTCTCTTGTAGATTAGTTTTTCCTACAAATACAAAGTCTGTTTCCAGCATTCTACTCCCTGTCATACAGATGGTGCTTGTAGGGGCCGGCACAAAGGCACAGGACCTCTGCTCCCTTGTACTAAAAACTCAAATCTATAATGTAAGACCAGCATTCAGAGTTAATGATAAAAAATACTCCTTGATTCTTTCATTAGTACTTTGTGAAAATCATCAAATTTTATTGCCCTAAAGTGCTGCTTCTAAAAAATATGCAAAGACCTTCAGAGACTGTATTTATATTAAATTTCATTTGGCTTTCAATCATTCTGCAACCAAAAGTCACCTTCCCTTCTTCGCATCTTACAAAATTCGTTAAAAGCTTTGAAATTAAATCTACTTATGTGTTTACAGTATGGGGAGTGGGTAGAACATAGCAGGCATTTGATAGATGGTTCCAGATGAGACCATTGAATTGAGGAGCCACACGAGAAGCATACTGAATCATTTCTAGTCTAGCCAGTGAAAAACCATGAACAAAACAAGCTTAATGTTACTGTTTTCTATACTATGGAGAGCAGCTCACTCCTGGGCTGTTCCATCTCCTTTTCAGTCCCACAGCCTGCCTCTCTGCTGCTCTGTCCCTCCCCTCACACAAAGGCACATGCAGACACTAGGAAGAATCTAGAAAGAGTATTTGGACACACTATGCCTCTTGGTGCACTGAGCTGCATTGGGTTTGAACATAAATCCCATTTTGAGAAGATCCCACATGAAAAGCTTTCATTCTTCTGAGCATCTTCAAGTACTATGAATGTTACTTTTCAAAGACTGGGTTTACATTTGAGTTTCCGAATGCCCCTTTCATCAGAATTAAATTATGCTTTTCAGTTTATTTCCAAATCCCTTGGTTTAAATTTCATATCAAATGGCAATCCAAATACAATGCCAGAATTAACTCTACATGTCACACTATTAGTTCAAATATTACTTTATTAATATAATAAGTTTACAAATTGATTTAAAGAATATAAATAGTCTTGAGGCTTTGATTTATTTTCCTGACAGACAAGAAAAGTAAAATTAAAATATATGAATGTGTCACTACGTGTAGGCCATTTTTTCCCATCTACTAGACAAGACTGAAGCCACAAATGATTGGATTGTACACGAATCTGCTATCTAAAATACCTAAAACACCTCTGGTTCCCCAGCCAGATATGGTGATGCACACCTGTAATCCCAGCACTCCATAGGCTGAGGCAGGAGGATTAATATGAGTTTCAGACCAACCTGGGCTGGGCTTCAGTGTGATTTCAAGATCAGTCTAAACTGCACAGCGAAACCGTGACTAAAAAAGACCAAAAAAAAAAAAAAAAGGTGGGAGGGAAGATCCTTGGTTCCAACTGTTTTGTGCCTAATTACTCTGAACTACTGCTTTCTGCTCTTGAGTATATCTTATCTCTACCCCGAATAAATCATCTTCATGTCTCTTTTAAAAATAAAAATAAATATTTAGTCTTGTATCCCCTATATAGTTCATATTACTTGTAGAGCTAAGTGACTAAGAGAAACATAGAGACTAAAAAAATCACCCAAATTTTCAGTGCTGAATTAGTTTTCGAAGTGTGTGTCTATGCACACTGCTTCACCTGTTTCAAACACTGAGAGACACTTGAAGGCAAAACCTTGGTTTTGGAGCACGATACTGCCCACCTGCATTACATTAGATCACCACACGCAGAAGCTAACCAAAGGACATGTGAGAGCTGCTAGTCTATACTCAGTGCCTGTTTCTAAAGCATGGAAACTCTTCATTACCTTTCAGAGTTCTACTGCCTATCTTCTTTGTAAAATTCCTTTCATTCCTTACTTCCCTGAATGTCTACTGTGTTAGACTTTCTATGTACTGGTGACAGAACAGTAATATACAATAAAGAAGGATTTCCTTCTTAACAAATTTTCATTGTAATGGTCAGAAAAAGATGCTAAACAATCACATAGCTAAATGGGAGGCACAGCACATCTAATCAGGAATAGGTCTTTGAGCTTGCAAGACTGAAGCCCTGAGTAGTGAGGCCTGGAACAAATATCTCTGGGGAGAGGAATCACTATGCAATGTCCATGTGTTGAGACACACCCATGGTGTGTTCAAGGAGTAAGAAGAAGGTCAAGGAAAGTCAAAGCAGCAGGGGCCCGACAATTGTGTGGTGGCCTCCAGTTCAGACCATGAGACTTTTCCTCAAAGGTCCCACTTACCCTGGCTCCTCTGCCTCTCACCTTGTCACTGCCACCAGGTGACTCATGGTGCTTCTCATGGGTACTTTAGCAAATACGCTGCTTTAGACTTTTATTGGACAAAACAGAAAGTAACCATACCAGCTTCCAGGATTTTGATAAAGAAATACCATCATTTACTAAGTAAACAGAAGCCATTTAATTTTGAATGTGCAAACTATAGAAAACCTCTCTCAGACCTGATTCTGGTGTGTCTCTTTGCCTTTGTCTCTCAGGGGTAGCCGCTGGGCACCTTCTGATGCTTAGTTCTCACTGACCAGCTGCCTGGGTCACCTCCTAAGGGCCAACTTCAGCACACCATAGTGCACACCACCCTTTGCTAGAAGCTGAGGTTTCACCTGGTCCCATGCCTGAGCATTCTTTCCACCTTCATGCACTATCCAGATACTTCCCTCTCCTGTAATACTTTCTCTTTTTTTAGATTTTTAAAAATACTTTCTCTTTAGAAAATATTTTTTCTGTCCTTGGTGAAACAGGATTTGGAGTCAGGAAGGCATCAGTTTAAACACTAACTCTTGAACTTTTCAGTTTTGCAAAATTTCTTTACCCTGTTAAGCTTTAGTTCTTGCATTAAACATAATTATAAGATATTAAGTGTACACATACAGAGCATTTCCAGAGCACCAGCAGATTCCAGGAGCCAGCACATTTATGCGTTGTCCGCCACTTTCCTCTTCATCAGCTTCACCTCCAACACTTAAATCCTTTTTCCCTAAGGCAGAAATTTTCTAGGTGTGGCTCTAGTCCAGCGGTCTGAGCATCTATGAACAATATGTTAGACACGTATTCTCTCGGGTTGAGAGCCAGAAACGGAGGAGCAGCCCGAGCCTGTGCCTTGACACATCCTCCATGGGATCTAGATTCATACTAATTTTATGCAAACAGATACACTTCACATCGCTATGCTTGCTCCTGGTTGCCCATAGTTGACTGCCTTATATTTGTGCTGGAGTGAGCAACTCAGAAGCGTGCAATATACTTAAAGAACTTCCAAGAAAATTATTGTAAGCTAAGTCACTTATATTTAGAATCTAGTTTATGTGTAAAGCAAATAAAAGGTAGGAATTTTTCACATGCAGAATAGTTTGGATAATTGTAATGTTGATTTCTGCTGGTTGTTTGAAAGGAGCAGTGAATGCTTAAAAAAATTTACTCTCTTTTTTTCTTTTTTGAATTTCTTATAACTGCTTTGTTTTTTGTTTTTTTTTTGTTGTTGTTGTTTTTTTCTTTTTTAATGTATTTGGTTGTTGCAGGGTCTCACTACACAGCTCAGACTCCTGATGATCCTACTTTTAGTCTCCCAAACACTGGGGTTATAGCCATGCACCACCACTCCCAGACTCTGTGGCCATTTCAGCGACCCCTGGGGGCAGAGCTGGCATGGTCTGTGGTGCTGAAGCTCTTAACGCAAACGCAGTCCCTGAGCTTGCCTAAGGTTGCCTAAGCAGGCGCTTTAGTCTGCTGAGCTATCTCACCAAACCCTTGTTTCTTTCTTTAAACAAGTTTAAAGGCCAACCATATAGCTCAGTATACTAAGCGCTTGCTTAGGTAAATGCAGGGCCAGGGTTTGATCCCTGGCACTGCATGCTGCGCCAGCCCCACCCCCAGGTGCTTTGAGCCAATGATGGAATCTGGGTGTGGTGGCACAAGCCTATAATCCCAGCACTAAGGAGGCAGAAATCAGGAGGATCGCTATGAGTCTGTGCTGCATGGTGAGACTCCGCACAAAATAAAAAAGAAAAGCCCTCAGATCTTACATGTTTATATCTGGTAATCTGAACAACTAATTTAAAGATAACATCACGTAATTCAGCAACCACTGTTGAATTCCTGTTACTTTGTTAGTGAAATCTTGTATCATTTCTAATGTTTTTTTTTCTATATATTTTACATTCTTGAGAAATAAAAAAAGAAAACATAGTTGCAGAACAAATAACGGAGTTTAATGTTATATGTAATATTCTATACATTCACAAATTGATAAACATTTCTCAATTGCAACATAATGACTCTACCAAATGCATCTGCCTTCTTCCCATTTTTCTCATCCCTCTCCTCCTCCTTCTCTCTCTTTTCCTTTACCTTCCCTGTTCATCCTCTCTCCTCCTTCTCTTCTTTCTCCTTCTCCTCCCTTTCCTCTCTCTTTTCCTCCTCCTCCTTCTCTTCCTCTTTGTCCTCTATTTATTCCTTTCCTTGTTCTTCCTCCTCATCTTCTTGCTGTACTGCTGGAGACTGAATGCAAAGTCCCATGCATGCTGAACAACTGTCCCACCACTGAGCTACATCCCCAGTCCTAGTGTACCAAGTTGCCACCTTAATCAAATTCAAACTTTTTGGCCAAAAAAACAAGTAGAATCTACATGCACATGAAACATGATAAAAATCTTTTATTTTCCCAAATTCCACCTGACATATGAAGTTTTAGCTGCTCTATTTCATGCTATTTTGGCCTTGTATATAAACTTATATAAGTTATACCAGCAGACTATATTCAAATCTAGTACTCCCAAAAGAATGCTTTGATTTTTGTGCAAAGTGCCATTATATTAAATAATTAACAAGGGAACAAGATGAAAATCTTAAGTTATAGTGCATAATAATTGATCTATGTAGATTATTCTTAAAACGCAGTCTACTTCATGATTTTATCAGGTTTTGTTGTTGTTTTGTTTTGTTTTATGTTTGAAGCTGGGATTGAACTCACAACACTGTACATGGCAGGCAGGCACTTATCCTACTGAGCTATATTGCTGGCTGTTTGTTTTTAGTAAAAAAGATTTTTTTTTCCAATTCAGTCTTAAAAGGAACAAAAATATATATTGCTTCAACTGGTATTTTAGAAGCATAAATTTATCTTTTAAGTCAAATTCATCTCCTTCATTTAAAGCTAATCAAAGTTTTCTGTGAAATGAAAAAGTTGAAATTGAATATCGCATTCTCAGAGACAATTCTCCATGGTCTCATCTGCAGGCATATAAGGAAGGCATTGTCTGCTCTTCTGTTTAGAAGTCTTTTCTAAGATGTTTTTAAAACAAACTTCTAAAATAGAGATAGATTCTGTCTCAAGCATAGGTCTAACTTCAATATAATAAGGGTAATTCCTCCCTTTGGCACGAAAGGCGGTGTCTCTGGCAGTCTGTCATTGGACATCTGTGTTTCTCAAGCACAGCTTCTGTGTGGGAGCTATAAATCCATAGTGTGTACAGTGCCTTTCAGAGTCCTCCACGCTGCCCTGCATGAGCTGCAGAACATGGTTATCAGTGTGAATGCTGTTACCATAGCCCAGTCTTTGACTCCAGAATCTTATGTCTTCACACGGGGTCTACGTAACCTTTCTTGCAAATGAGGACTTCGCAGTTCCTCACACACATATGGCAACCAGAGTCATCATTTAGCTTCTCAATCCTTTTTGTCTGTTCCTTACTTAACAGTTGTTAAATAATAATAAAACAAAGTCTATTTATACCAAGAACAGACCACCCCAGACTTACCATGGTTTGACTTACACCTGTTTTAAGCTTGGTAATGTTGTTACAGTGAGATGCATTGAGAAAAAAAAATCACTTTGAATTTTAACCTTTTACTGGGCTATCCATGTGCTGTCTGGTATTCTCTCAACTCTGGGCAACAGTGAGCCCCCAACTAAGTCCCTTAAGCCCAGGGCAAATGCTGATATTGTATAGGCTGCTGCATGGCTGAGCTGTGATATTTGGTAGGTCAGGGGGACTGAAAGCCTTTTTGATTGGAAGATATTTTCGACATATTATGAATTACTCAGTAGGAAGCAAGACTATTGTAACCCAAGGAACACCTAACACACCTTAGAAATGCATTTTCTGAAACTCTGATCTCCTACAACGGTATTAGGAGGTAAGGCTACTAGAAAGTGATTAGGTCTATGGGGTGCTTCAGTGCCTAGATTAATCCATTTTCCAAAGCAGCAATTAACATTTAGCTTTTTGCTCTCGGCTTTTTAATTTTTTTTATAAGTTTTTGACCAATCTACAGGCTGCTAATCTCAACAGCCAATTTGAAGACAATATTATGCAATATAACAACCATTGTTGAATCTTATCATTTTGTTTAGTGATAGTCTATATCGTTTCTAATGGCTTTTTAAAACTACCCTTTGTATTCCCTATAAAAACAAAAAATAAAAATAAAACAAAGAGTTATGGTTTTTATCTAGGTGTCCTCCCCAAAACCTCATGCAGTCATGTGGTGGCTGCTGGTAGTTGTAATTGATCATTGTAAATGTGGATGCTGCACCCACCCTGGGGCAGGTAATCTGCATTACAATGTAAGGAGGGAAGAGAGGCTAACTCGCTGTTGAACTGCTGCCCCTTCATTTGCTCTTTGCCCTTTGCCTCCACCATGAATGGCTGCTTCGTGCCATGTGCCACTCTGCCTTGGAGCCAGCTGAGTATGGACTGAAACCTCTGCTAATTATGAGCTAAATAAACCTTTCCTTCCTTCATTTTGCATGTTGGGTATTTTGTTCCAGCAACGAGTGAAGAGAAACTAAGATACAAAGTGTCTATAGCTAGGCAATTTGTGAAAAAAAAGCAGTTTGTTTATCTCCAATTTCGGAGACTGGAGGTCAAGGCCAGGTGTCCCACTGCTCTGGCTTCGGGGAGGATGCGCTTGTTTGCCAAGCATCACAGCAGATGGCATCATGTTGAGCATATGTGGAAGAAGAGTGGTCACATGGTATGAATGGAAGCCTGAGAGTGAAGAGGGGTCAGGCATACTCTTATTATTGCTCACTGCATTGAAAATGAAACCGTCCCATGAGAACTACCTTATTCATGGTGCATGCCTCAGTGATCTATCCACCACCTACTGAACCTCACCTCTTACAGGTCTGTACTGTCTCACACTGCCACACTGAAGACCAATCCTTCTACACATGAGGCTTTGGAGAACACCCCACAATGAAGCATAGCTGTGTCCTTATGAAAGAAGGCCCAGAGAGCTTGTTCATCACTTTTGTGAGTTGAAGTAACAGGGAAAAGATGGCCATTAAGAAGTCATCACAAGGCACCAAATAAGCTGGCACCTTGACCTTAGACTTCCAAGAGTCTAAAGGTGTGCAAAATAAATTTCCATTAGTTATAAACCAGTGGTGTGTAGCATTTTACTGCAGTGGTTTAGGTAGACTAATACATCTCCCATTAAATAAAGAAGACAGAAAAGGAAACAGTAGGCACTTTGTTTAACATATTAAATCACAAATGTTTGTCAGCTTTCCAAATTCCTTGTTATGTATACAAAAGGCAGGAAAGACTACTTAAAACTTGGATACTAATACTATTCACAGGATTGCAGAATTCTTCATGTATTAAATATTTAATGGATAAAAATTCTTACTATACAGATGTATTCACCAGCCACTGCTCTGAAGCTAATTTTGTCAATGATTTGAATGTGATATATGTTCAAAGATATCAAGAATATAAATATGCTTGCTTTACCCACTTAACCAGTTGTGCATCAAGTTGATGGCATCTTCAATTATTTATAGAGAATTCTGCGATACTTTAAACATTTTCAATGAATGAATTTTTCTCAAAAAAACTTCAAGGAAAGTACTCTATAACTTATTTTGTATTTTTAGTAGAAAAAGTTTTCAATTCTTTTTTCATTAAAATATTTCAGGGACTTGAAATTGAATGTTAGATCACATTTTCTCAGTTTTGGAACCCAGGCAACTTCTAGGATATTCAGCTCTAAAACCCAACACAGCCAACTTCCAGGCTACAGGACAAAACTAAGAATCTTTGGTTCAATTGTAGTGCACATACAGCTTAAGAGAGCATTATGGGGAGGGGGAGAAATGGGTTAAGGTGAGAGTTAGGGTTAGGGATAGGGCCAGGGTTGGGAGACAGACAGACTACATGTATAACCATTATTCTAGAACCAATCTCAATTCCTATTAATTAAATCAGAATAGGAAATTGACAGAATAAAACTATAAATGTAAACAAAAACAAAAAAGTACATAAGCCCAGTAAATTTCAAGAAACAACAGAAATATGCCAATACAGTGATACAAACATTAAACACAGTTTTGAATCAAAATATACTGAATTGTGGACAAGAAGAGCACAATGTGTATTTTCCCCAGCAGAAGTACCGAAACTTCAAAGCTAAAGCAAACACAATTCTCCAGAGAAAAAAGCAGTTTATCAAATGTGACATGGATATAATTTTACCTTAGAGGTGAGGTTTTTCTGTGGCCTGAGACTTATAGTGTATCTAGGACAAAGAAAGAGTCTGGGGCAGAAATAGTACTGCCTGAAAGCTGCATAAAATTTCTAGCCGAAACATTTGAGCTTTTCTGAGAACCTAGAGCATAATTCTATTAATCAAATGAATTATAGAGATTGACACACACCTTTTAGTGTAATTATTTTGAAATTTGCTTTAAGTCCTACAAACTGCATCAGAAAAGACATAAAATGTCAAATTAAACTGGCTCCGTAAGCTAATATCATGTTTACTGTTTTTGTGTTTGTGCTTTCTCTTTATATGTTATGTCTTTATTGACAAATTCAGAATTTCCAGACATATAATAACATGAATATAAGGTGCAGTAAAAGCTCTGGGAAGATACATGAAATTGTATTTTTAATGCATTTACACAATATTCAGCAAATGTCAACTGGCCATATAAAAATGACATGAGTTATGGAGATTAAAGGGTTGGTAGAGTTTATCAAAATTTTACTTGGTGCATCCAATTGACATTTTTTCTTTTCTTGGCAATTTCTGCTTCATAACTTTGTCTGTATATATCAGTTTAAAGTCAGTGCTGTTTACTTTTTCACTTTAATGTTTGATGAATAATTACTAAATATTATTATACCTGTTCTTGAATGTCCTACAAAGGAACCAGACATGTTTTATGTATTTTCTTTATGTAACATTAACCATTTTCCCATAGTATTTGGTTTCACATCATATAATTCAGTTGTGAAATTTCATCCTTCGTGTGTAGCTCCACAAATTTAGGGTTGTCAGACTCTGTTTGTGTATATGCATCTTTTCCAAAAGAACAGACCAGTTTCTCAGTTTAAGATATAAGACATACAAGACAATAGCATGAGCTCATTTACATTTTTATGCTGGTTCACCTTCTTTGGGAAATGAAGAGAAGAGGTGAGGAGGGTCTGCTGGGGGCATCCTGTCTAAGAGCACACAGAGCAGCAAGAGACACTTACAGCACCAGACACAAGTGCTGGCCCAGTAGGACAAGCACTACTGGAACTCAAGAGAAAAAGCACTTAACTTGGCTTGGGTAGAACCTAGTAAAACTTTGCTTCACAAAAATTCACTTGGCTTTTCACATCCTCCTTCACCGCTCCCTCTGCCTTCTGACTCAGGAACTAATATGGACCATGTGAACAGACCAAGAGGATTTCACATGGGGAAAGACGCACTGAGGGCTCTGACTTTTTCATATTCTTCCAGAAACATTGAGCCCTGAAGGCTGCAGTCTTCCTTAGCCACTCTTCTTTACAGCACTCTTCCTTCTAGCTTCAAATCTCCTTTTGCCCTGTAAAGTCTGGAACTATAGAATGTGTCTCATTATTTTATCACTTATGTCATACTTACTTTCTGCTCAAACTTTTGTGAACCAAACTCACTGTTTAACATTCTTAAGAGGTCCTGTAATTTGAAGGTGAAATCATTTTTAGGATAGAATTGTGATCTCTGCAACCTCAATTTTGAAGACCAGAAAATTTCTCAGATAGCCATTAAAAAAGTGTATGATGATGTAAGAGAATGACAGGGTTCAATGGTAGAGAGGATGCATACATGTCGCTAAGGAGCACAGAAATTACCTTACAGACAACACATACCATGACAAGATTTCAAGTGAAGGAGTAATAAAATCCTGTTTGTGTTTCTGAACGATCATTTGGACATTGCTTAGGAGGGAACTAGGGCAAGGCGAGAGCAGTCAGCATCCTGAAGAGTGATCTGGACAAGAAGTGAAGAGAGACAAGGAAGGGTAGTGGGCTTGGGGAGAGACGAGTGAGGTCAGCAAACTCACAGGAAAAGGTGACTCCCACTTGTCTTGTTTGGAAAACAAAATGATGGCGTTGTAGTGAACTGAGGAAGTGGATGAGGATCTGCTGAAGACAGTGTTAGGGTAGCAACTGTCAGCAGAGGAGCAAATTTATACATCAAAAGTTTTGGCTGGATATACTGCCCTACAGGAGCATGAACATTTGACAAAGGGTTGGTGGTTCATTTAAGATAGCCCTTATAAATAATACATCAAAAGGACATAAATTTTTGTGTCGTTTTGACACACATAGCATAACATTTTTAGGTGTATGGATTCTGATAAAAATGTGATACGAAAATAAGCTGTGAAAGTCTTTATGCGCAACATTAAGAAAAAATTCTTCATATGACTTTATATTTAGTATCAAAATGCTTTTTTATGTAGGCTATAACAGACACAAATAGTTTCAGAGAGAACACTTATTTTCCTAATTATATTAAATGTTTGCTTTAATTTTTTAAATGTTATTCTCAAGGTAGACGCTACACAGTGACTCTTACTTGGTCTGGTATGTTTCAGTTTCATGATAAAATGTTCCTGGAGATGGTATAATAAAAACATTCCTTTACTGTTTTGTCTAGCATAGAGGAAACTCCTTTGTTTCAAGCACATATACTTCCCATCTATCAGGTAGTATGCAGCAGCACAAGACGTCATACGTCTTGGTCATCTCAAACCTTGTGCCAGCCCCATCCTACATCTACAATTCCTTTGCATCATGAAAGCCTCATTACTCTCTGGGTTTATTTGCTTCACTAAATAGAACTGACATTGTATATTACACATTTACACATACAAATGGAAATAGAGAAGGCTGGTAGGTTTTTGGGGGAGTCCAAAAGGACTCTGTGCCTGTGGTGTATTTGTGTCACCTCAAATGGTAATAGTATAAATCATCACTGTGCAGAAGACAATATGCACATTTCTCAAAGGTAAGGAATCATCCCACCTACTAATCATCATAATGCCCATACAGAGTTCTAAGTTTGTTCAAAGGTTTACTTAACTTAATTCTTCATTTGATGACCTGAACCCCAAGTTGAAAGAATACCTTAGCCTGGAGTTTGCTGTAACTATCTGCTTAAGATGAGCAAATGGCAAAATAGTGACTGAGAGCAGAGAAAATATGGCCTTGCCCAAATGTCAACTGGCTGCAACAATAATATTTATAAGAAAAATGTCATCATTTGGAATCTGAAATGGCTTACCTAGTACAAGATTTTAAACAATTATACCATATTTTCTCTGTATGAACTTACATTTTTATACATTTTTTGTCTGTCAGAGTCAACATCCTTAGATTAACTATTCAAGAAAGAAGGGCATATTTTTTGTTTCATCAATGCATCATTCAAACCTGTTTTATATTTCTTCTTAGTTTTCTTATACATCTTGCAGTGCATAATGATTGCATTTAATGTGGAGAGTAGGTGCATGTGCATGAGGAGCCTCACTTTCTTCATTCTCTTCCTCCACAGCCCTCCTTTCATCACTTGGTTCTTTTTCCATTTTCAAAGCATCTATCTCCCTGTCTCCCATTCGCTTTTATTTTCTCCATAAAGTATTTATACTTTGGGTGTGCTTTATCAGTATATTCTCAAAAGAAGATAACATTGTAAAGTCTTTTAGGGTCAATCAGTATTTTTGATGTTATGATAAAAAGTCCCCTGTCTTTGCAATCTGTGTAGATTGCTATTTTTGTTGATTCCAGGGCAATGAGGTATCTTTAAAACTGGCCTTAACAGCTGATTCTGCCACACCTTTACATTTCTTGCATCTGTGACAACCTGGAGTTTGCTGTAAACATGTAAAATGATACACGGTTCATTTAAGTTATTTATTTAATCTTGAATGAAATAATATAAAAGAATATTGCAATCAGTGTTTATGTTAGAATTTTATTTTTATTTTTAATTTTTAAAAATAAATTTATTTATTTATTTATTTGATACAGTGTCTCGCTACACAGCTCAGACTCATAGTTATTGTCCTGTGTCAGCTTTGCCAGTGCTGAGATTACAGACATGTCGCACCACGACCAGTATTGGCACCCTCAAGGCATACCTGGGGTTTTGGGTCCAGCACAACATGTAGTACCAGGGACTGAAATCAAGCTCTTGAACTTGCCAGGCAGGCATTTAGACTGCCAAGTTATCTCCAAGCTCCCACAAGCTAAATTTTTGAATAATTTTTTATTACAAATTTTAAAATTTAAGGTGGAAATAAATGTGCAGTGTGAAATTTTGATCTCATTTTTGGGATTGGCACAGCATCTACCTAACTTTTGAGGTCTCCTCCTTCAGAAAGTCTGATCATTGTTAGCCAAAGAATAATAAAAACATTACCATTAAGAATCATTGCCATGATTCCTGGTCATCCAAGAGGCTGGCATTCACAGGACTAAAAGGGAAGCGCTTGATAGGTTTCATACAGCACAGGGTTATAGTCGCAAGCAGAGGCTATGAAGGCTGATTGCCTGCTATGACTATAAATTCTTCTCCTGTGAAACAGGGTGAGTAACAGCACTTAACCACTCAAGTTAGATATTTAAATGAACTTTTAACTTATCTAAACAATATCTGAATTTTGTTTGTTTGATTTTTTTAAAAGTGATAAAATTACTAAAATTTTAGCACACTACATAGTTTATAAACAGCAGCATTACAAATGCATCGGCATTTGACCCCCTTAACACAAGTTTTTCTTGTCACTGACTGCACTTTGAGATAAAAATAAAAGCCAACTGAAGACAGTCTACCATCTCAAACCCATGTCCTAAGAGTGATGACTTTTCTGATTCACTGGCAAAATCAATGCAGGACAAAATATTTTCCCGTTAGCACTACACAAAACTAAGACCAGGTACACCCTTATTAAAATAAGCTACATGCTTATTTTCAAACTCAGATGGTATCTGTCAAAGTAAATGCTCCAGCCAAGCAAACAATAGCAACATCTGCTCATACTGATGAAAATTTTAGGGCCAGTAGAAAGAGCCTTCATTAATTTTCAATTGGAAAGCAGATCATATAGTAGAGGCAAAACACAAACAGTCATGGCAATCAGTTGCATATTGATGCAACATTACAAAATTCTAATGTGGACAAGACAATTTAAAAAATGAAAAAAAGAAAAAAAACATTATCTTGAACTATCAGATGGCCTATACTGACACTTTCTCAATAGTCTCTTAATCTCGGTCACCAAAGTATGAAAACAATATCAAACAACAAAACAGGTAGTGCTCAGTGGAGGACATATATTCCAATGCTATGTAATAAGTGTTTTGAAATGGAATCTTTGTAGTGGCAGCTTCTGTAAACGTTACAGCCAACTGCAAACAACAACACCTGTCCCAGGAGGCAGGACCCTGGGCTTCCTGCTGTTCAGGAAGAATAAGGCAGTTGCTTTAAGACTTCTTTGAACATTTTACTAATGTGCTACTGAATCAAATCTATTAGTACATCATTATGTAACTAGATCAAGTAAATATAAAATATAATTGTTTACAATGGGTACAAATCAGTTGAATAACTTCTTAGTTTATTAAAGTAAGTATATCACTGGAATGTTCGCTTACAAAGTTATCTTTCATTCTAGGTATTACTTTTTACTATCATAAAAACAGGAAAACTAAATTATGTTTTATTTTCAGAGACAAAGAACATGGTGAGACTCTGTAAAGGAGAGTTTAATATAGTTCATTTTCAATATGCCAAGCCATAAGGGGAAATGGGGCATATATTTCTGTCTTCATTTTACAGTGAAGCAATAACACAGTTTTGCTTCGTATAGCTGTGGGTAGAATTTGTGAAGTAACCCCTGCTAATTGACTGCCTTTATTTTGGCTACAAAAAAATATATTCTTAATTTTATATTATCACCGCATATTCCATAATGCTAACAATGTCAATTTTAATTTTCTTCAAAGTGTCTGTATAAAACTTTTTAATATTAGCATGATTGTACAAAATAATGTTCAATATACTTCCAACACTGGGCATGATATTGTTGTAAAAAATCACAGGAATTCAATATCAATTCAGTGGAAAAAAATTTAAAGCATAGATTCATGTAGCAGCTTTTTTCTGAAAAAGATTTTACGCTGGCCTGGGCACCACCTCAGTGACCTCATGTCCACTCACAGTTAGATTTCTCAGGTTCAGCAAGGTGCTATGATGACAAGAACCCTAAAAACAACCCCACTCCCCACAGGCACAGCAGCAAAATCCAGTTGCAACAGAAATCTCCAATATAGATTTATTATTTTCCAGTGAGATTAATATCTTTTCCCCATATAATACAATATGACAAATATTCACTGAACAGTTCATTCAACTGAAATTTCCTCTTTTCATACAGCAGGTAGGCCTAAATGGAAGCCAAAGAAACTCAGGAGTTTGGAGAATCCAGGTGAGAACCACAGACAGGGTTAGACATCCAGCTAATGATAGCATGTGGATAGTTCTGGTAAGATCTTTGCAATGACACATATATATCGTAAAATATTTTTATTTTAGGAGTGGATGGTTGAGCCATGGGTTAGACTCATACACTGACCCCACACTGGATGCTAGTAAAATACAATTGTTTTTGCTGTGAAATGAAGACTGTGTTCTTTCCTTTCACTGATGTCTGAAGTACATAGAATTTTGTCTATTTACCTAAAATTTTCTTGACCTTTACTTTGAACAACAACCTGTCACACCATCTTAGAAGATCAAGGATTAAAAAGAAATAAAGGCATTGATAGCTTCTATTTTGACAGGTAAACTTTTGGCTTGCCTTTGTGTTCTTTTACTTGAAAATGTTGCTAAGGCATCCTTCACCTGGGAATCAATTTTTATTCCTATTCAAGAGAAATAAGACACAACTGTTACTTTGTATCCAGTGCATTGAAAAAGCACAAGGATAGACTTAGGCACAGTGGGGAATTATGATCTCACTTCCACGTACATACACACACTTCATGACTTTACATACATGTAAAAAGGCATATGTGACCTCAGTGGAACATGTGAGTAACATACACACACCTGTGTGCACAGCATCTTCCTATGTAAGAGATTTTGAAATTGTTACAGGAAATAATCCATTTAAACTTTCATCTCAATTTATAACAATGGTGAGATAATTAAAAGGTATAGTATAATTTTCCCAAAGTGCACCCTAAAAATAAATAGCTCAAATCCAACCTTAAGTAAATTAGTTAATGTAGGTTTTCATGAGTTAGTTGATGTTTTGTTTATTATGTAGCAAACTAGAGGATCCATCTTTCCAACTAAAAGAGTAAGATATTAATTCAAGGTGAAAGTGGATATTAAGAAAAGCAACACAAAGACACATTTTTTCTTCCTCTAAAATTAATGCTTAAAACCTTCCTGAAGAGAAGTGTTAACCAAACGACTACAATAATGCTTGAGAAAAAGCACCATTTCTGATTCATATCTGAGAGATGAAAATTATATCAGATCAAATAACAGCAAGCTCTGTGTGCCTCAGTCTTCTCAAAATAGCTTCAAATGAGACAATACAGCTCAGAAATAGTGAGAAGAATCATACACATATCGGAGTGCTTTTCTAAAATAAATGCTTGGGCTGCAGAGATAGCTCAGTAGAATAAGTGCTTGCTTGGCAAGCACAAGCGCCTGAGTTCAATCCTTGGTTCTGGGGGAAAAAAAACAACAACAAAAAAACCCCCAAAAAACTCAGGGTCTCTTTAAAGAAATAATAATAATAAATAAATGAAATAAAATAAATGGTAATCTTGTTCATGCGAAGTCCAGGTTTAGCCTGAAAATATGAACAGCAAAACTTCTCCCTAAGACCTCCTCCAGCCCACAATGAGTGTAGCCTATCCAGCAGCTAGGCCCACTGCGTGAGTCACACCTCCTCTGGCCACCATAAGCTCAGCCTATTCAGCACCAGGTCTGCTATGTGAGTCAAAACTCTGGCCTGACACAAGCTTAGCCTATACCACAAACAGGCCCTCCAAGTGAGTGATACCATCCCTCCCCTGGCCTATAAGCAGCTCAGCTAACCCAGTAGCCCAGACTGAATGACTAACCCATGGGAATGCAGTCCTGCACCAAAGGTCACTGCTATATAGAATGATATGCACAAGGAGCAAAACGAAATCTCAGGCCCCAAGTTCACCTGTAACACATATAGGAGACACTATCATACAAGAAAATGAGAATCATGCAGATGAAATTTCTAAATTGATAGCTTCTAAGGTAGACAGACAAGTGCAGAAACACATAGAGCAACTCAAATCAGAGATAACATCTAAAGTAAAAAAAGAAATGCATGAATTAATAGACTCTGAAGTGGAAAAACAACTGCAGAAATGTATAGAGGAAAGCAGAGCAGAAATAAACTCTGAAGTTAAAAAAGACATCTCTAAATTAATAGCATTTAAACTAGGGGAACAACTACAGAAAGGTAGAGAAGGAGAACAGAACAGAAATAATCTCTGAAATAGAGAGAGAAAAGATAACTATAATGAGAGACTTCAAAATTACTAAAGAAGACATTGATGAAAAATTAGAGGAGAATAGAAAAATGACTGATTCCTTGATTGAGCAATATAGGA